>APFE030907995.1:18695-37539 GCA_000404065.3 Pinus taeda | reverse complement strand
ATATAAGTTGTTACAACTGGTACACCTATGTAGTTATGTTTAGTGCATTAATCACTGTATGACATTGAAGGAATCTAGTGGTTATGTTTGGTGCATTAATCACTGTATGGCATTGAAGGAATATAAGTTGTTACAGCTGGTAAACCTATGTAGTTATGTTTAGTGCATTAATCACTGTATGGCATTGAAGGAATCTAGTGGCATTCTCGATCATTGCTTGATTGACAACAACATGAGCCTTGTGTTGTACAACATTTGTATTGACTATGAAGGATTTAAGGAGGAGTAATGTTTTTTTGGCTGAGCCTAGCAAGGATTATCAAATAGACTCTTTATTGGTCCCTATGCTATACATTTTTTGGAACTTTTTTTCTCCCTTAATTATAAGTGCATACAAATATTAGATTCATAGGATAGGGTATCATTAATCATGTGAGCCAATGATCTTGGACATTTTCTAATTGAATTCTTCAAAACTTAGTCATTTTATCTTCCAAAATGTGCAAATAGTTTTATTGGTTGGAAGATTGTTACAAGTTATAATAGATTTTGTTTTAAATGCTATGTTTGAGATGCATAATTTTTCATGTGACACCATAATTTTTTCCAACACATATTGGCAATATTAATGGCACAACATTATAAATAGTAATTGAATTTGGAAAGGCCTTGGGTATGATTCCTCTGATATAGATTGTAAATGAGTCTCACCATGTGTATAGTCAAACAGGTCTATGCTTCAATCCTAAGTATTGTGGCATGCAAAATAGACCAAATGCTATGACATGTATTGTTTAGCGTGACCCATTAAATAGACTGGGAAATATGTATATACAAATTTTTACATATTTACCCTGCAAGGCGTTTCCTTTTGATGAATTGCTGTAGCCGATTGAACAAAGTTTGATCGTTGATCAAAAAACTATTCATGAAACTGAAACGGTTCGTGAATTTTCGTCTCGCCGTTCTCGCTCATGGAAATGGTGGTCATTAGATGCTTATTAGTCGCCATATTTTAATTTCCCTGAGTTGCAGTTTGAAAAGACTTTGAGAATAAGAGAAGTCGGATGTTCAGAAAATGATGGACACTACAGCCATTGCTGTTGCAGTTTCTCCAGCGACATCAGAGCCTGGATTTTGGGTGTCCATGCTGTAAATAGTATGAGATGTGTTCCACGAGATGAGCGTTTTGGGCATCTAAAAATGTCCGATTTCTTAGCGCATTCCCTCAAGGCAATTGTTCAATTCCTGGTACTATAGCTCAAATCCTTGTTTGATTCAGCTATGAATGAGTTCGACTCCTTTAAATACATTAAGAAGCTCTTTTTTGATGGGAAAATGTTTCCCAACAACTCAATTCTGGAAGCTGCCAAAAATTTCATTCCCTTTGAGCTTGTCAAAGAGTTTCTTACAACAAAAAAAAAATTGTTCAAGTATCCCTTCCTCAAGTTATAGCTGGTAAGTATTTCTCTTCCAAACACGTCCATGCATCTTCTTATTCTGTGCTTGATTTCTACCAGATTATGAATAATAGAACTTACTGGAAATGGGATTAATAGGTGCAGATGACTATTTGCTCAAATTTTCAAAGGATGTATGGTGGAGCAAAGGTCATCACTAAAATTCCAGAGAAGGCTTCGCTCAAATTTTCAAAGGATGTATGGTGGAGCAAAGGTCATCACTAAAATTCAAGAGAAGGATTCCGCTGAAAAGAAACACTCGAAGGAAGGTGGTCATGACTAAATATCAAGAGAAGGCTTGCGCTGAACAGAAACAATGGAAGGAAGGCAGATAGAATTTATTTGAAAGGGGGAGCATCTTTGTTTTGTTTTGAAATGAATGAATGAATGATTTTAATGATGTTTATGAGGCTAAACAATTTAAGGGACCAAGAGAATAATTGGTTTAACTCATCTATTTATTTGAAAGGGTGGAGCATTTTTAGGGTGGAGCATTTTTGTTTTGTTTTGAAATGAATGAATGAATGCTTTTAATGATGTTCATGATGTTGAACAACTTAAGGGACCAAGAGAATAACAACTTTAACTCATCTTCATATTTTTTTCCATGTCGGATCTTTTGCTATGAGTCTTGACTAGAAGGCTAGCAATTTGATTGATCTTACCTTCATCTAGTGCATGTTGTCAACCTTTAGATTGTTTTTATACTAACTGTGGATATTCTCATAGGCTGCACACTCCATGACAAAGTGCCATTCAGTGTCCACCACACCTTTAATGCATAAAATACAAGTTCTCTCTTCCCAAACTTCCTTGGGATCTTCCACCTACCACTCTTACATCTAAGGTGATGTGACCCTATCCTCAAATGTGCCACTAGAACCCTTGTTTTCCTTCCGCTAAATATTTTTTCTCCCCATGGTCACAATTGGATTGAATTCTTTGATGTAGTGTGTTTTTTTACGTCCATTGTGATTAGTCCACATGGCATCCTAAATTTTTCCATCATAATTTTTTTTATTTCTTCATTGGTGCTAGGACATTCATGTAGCTTGATATCCCACTTACTTAACCACTTTTTAACCACTTTTTGTTTTGCTTCATCCAACTTTTCTTCCTACGATCTAATTCCTCTTCCATAGATATCTTGGGCCAATGTTGGTTATCCATGCTTTTAGTCCTTTTTAAGTAACTTATTAACCCAGTTATCGTTGTTGCCTCCAATGGGACTGTGGCTTTAACTTTGAGATTGCTAGTAACTAGTTACTTCGGTATTCTTTCTATCTGTCTCCGGCTACAAGTTGACATGCTACTTCCTCATACCTCAAAACCATAGAGAACAACCAACGTAACCAACAAACCAAAAAGGGTTTTCTTGGTTTTCCAATCCCAAAGCTCAGTTTTTCTGCACCTATTTTGGAGTAAGTATGAGGCTCTCCATCCTCCTTGAATTCTTTTCGCCCTACAAGTCTCCCTACTGAGCTTATGGTGGAAGTCAATCCCAAGATATTTGTATTCCTTCACTATCTCGAGAGGACTACCTTCGAAAAGAAAAGAGTTTGGTTTGTCTTTTCTACTTAAAGAGGAAATCATGATTTTGGTCTTATTAATGTTCACCTGCATCCCCACCTCTTGATAGAAGTGTTTTATGACCTTTAAGTGTTCTCTTAATCCACACGCTGTTTTTGAGATTAGAATAAGATCATCTACATATAGAAGCAACTTTACCACATAGCATGCTAGATGAACCCCTTCTCCATCTGCTTTGCTTAACCAAGCTTCCAACTTATCAATATATAAACCAAATAACATGGGGAAAGGGCAAGGACACAGAGGTAGGAGAAGGGAATGCTAAAGGCTTCGACAAATGAAAATATAAATAGTAAGCATTATGCAGTAATTCAATTATTGAGAAAAGTCTTTTGGTAGAAATCACATAACATAAATTTTTGGACGATGCATTTCGAACCAACCAGTGTGGTTCATCATCTGGACCTAATGATGAACCACACTGGTTGGTTCGAAATGCGTCGGCCAAAAATTTTTGTTATGTCATTTCTACATAAAGATTTTTCTTATTCATTATGGATCACAAAAGCTTGAATTCAAAAATTCAATTATTTTTTTTACTCTTTATATCTTTATCTCTTGAAATAAAATGATATTAAATAGTCAGCAAACACTCATCTGAAAAGACGAAGGATCTTTGTTTTGAAAACAAAGAAAAATACTTTTCCAAATACAAATATAAATATTAAGCATTATGCAATAATTCAATTATTACTTTACTTTTTCCATTTTTATCTTTTAAAATAAAATAATATTAAATAATTAAGAGGATCTTTATTTTGAAAACAAAGAAAAGGGAAAGACAGAGGAGGAGAAAACAACTGTGAAGCTTTCTCTAAACACAATATAAATATTAAGGATTACACAATAATTCAATTATTGGTTTATTCTTTCTATTTTTGTCTCTTGAAATAAAATAATATTTACACCGTAAGGCGTTTCCCTTTGAAATGAATTGCCCCAGCCATCGTCGTGTCCTATTGTTCACCGTGGATTTGTGGTGTTAGATGATTGAACAAAGTTTGATCTTTGATCAAAAACTGGTTCATGAAACTGAAACATTCGTGAATTTTCGTCTCGCCGTTCTCGCTCATGGAAATGGCGGTCATTAGATGCTTATTAATCGCCCATATTTTAATTTCCCTAAGTTGCAGTTTGAAAAGACTTTGAGAATAAGAGAAGTCGGGTGTTCAGAAAACGATGGACGCGGCAGCCATTGTTGCTGTAGTTTCTCCAGCGACATCGGAACCTGGATTTTGGGTGTCGATGCTGTAAATAGTACGAGATGTGTCCCACAAGATGAGCGTTTTGGGCATCTGAAAATGTCTGATTTCTTAGTGCAATCCCTCAAGGCAATTGTTCAATTCCTGGTACCAGAGCTCAAATCGCTGTTTGATTCAACTATGAATGAGTTCGACTCCTTTAAAGACATTAAGAAGTTATTTTCCGATGGGAAAAAGTTTCCCAACAACTCAATTCTGGAAGCTGCCAAAAATTTCATTCCCTTTGAGCTTGTCAAAGAGTTTCTTACAACAGACGATGAAAAATTGTTCAAGTATCCCCTTCCTCAAGTTATAGCCGGTGAGTATTTCTCTTCCAAACACGTCCATGCATCTTCTTATTCTGTGCTTGATTTCTACCAGATTCTGAATAATTGAACTTATTGGATATGGGATTAATAGGTGCAGATGACGAATTTGCATGGAGGAAAGACGAAGAATTTGCACGCCAGATGCTGGCCGGAGTCAATCCTCTTGTTATACAGAGACTCCAAGTAATCAACAAATCTCTAGTCCCCATTTGTCTCCTCTCTATTTTTAATTAAGCTTAGGCTACATAATTTTAATGTTGTGGATGGTTGAATTCACAGAGTTTTCCTTCGAGAAGTAAACTGGACCCTTTGATGTTTGGTCCTCAGATCAGTTCTATTACTACTTCACACATCAAAAATAATCTCGACGGTCTAACAGTGGAGCAGGTATATTGATCCAAATCAATGCTTGTTCCTTGTAATTTGGCTTGTCTTTTGATCTGCAACAACAGTGAGATCCATGTATTCATAGATGGATATGATATTTTCAGCCTCTCTAGGATAACAGACTCTTCATTCTGGACCACCATGACGCCTTGATACCGCATCTGGATCGAATAAATGCTTTGTCTATCACCAATACATATGCTTCTCGTTCAATTCTCTTCCTAAAGAAGGATGGCACATTAAGGCCAGTTTCAATCGAGTTGAGCCTACCCCCTTCAAAAGATCGGGCAAGTGTTGGGAAGGTGTTTACTCCAGCAGAGGAAGGCGCAGAAGGAGCTCTATGGCAGCTGGCTAAAACATATGTGTCCGTTAATGATTCTGTTTACCATCAGCTTATCAGTCACTGGTAAAACCCAAGTAGCCACAACTAATAGAATACCTGCAGAATTTGTTTGATATTTACAATATCATTCTATGTATAGTCCAGACTGAGACTGTAATGGTCAGATTCTTTCAGGCTCAAGACTCATGTAGTTACGGAACCATTTATTACTGCTACTAACAGACAGCTGAGTGTGATGCATCCCGTTCACAAGCTATTGAGCCCTCATTTCCGGGACACAATCAACATCAATGCTCTGGCTCGCCAGATTCTTATAAATGGCGGAGGCATTCTTGAAAGATCAGTGTTTACTGGAAAGTATGCCTTGGAGATTTCTTCGGTGGTGTACAGGCAATGGAGGCTTGACGAACAAGGGTTACTTGCAGATCTCTTGAAAAGGTAATCATAATTGTTGTTGTAGATACACCATGGAGTTAAAGGATAAAATTTGTTTAGGTCAGTGATCTAATTACTGTGCACAATTGACCTATCATTACTTGGTTGGTGAACTTTCCAAGGACCAGTTTTCAATGTTTGGCTTCTCCCAATTTATTATAAATATGGACGATCTCCTTATAATTATACTGTATCTCTCTGTATACAGATTTTTTCTTTTAGTCAGTTCTGTTTTTTACTATAATGTTTTATGTATGGAATTCAAACTCTGGTATGATGTTGTGCTGATTTGTGCTCTTTGTTTTCTAAACAGTAATCAATACTGATTAAAATATGAGCCTCATCTTTATGTCAACCATTTGAATTTTGATTAACATTTTTACTTGAATGTGGCTACAACTTGACAGGGTTATGGCAGTGGTGGACTCATCAATGCCTTATGGGCTGAAGCTGATTATCGAAGACTACCCTTACGTTGTGGATGGATTGGAGATATGGTTGGCAATAGTTTCATGGGTTAAGGAGTACCTGTCCTTGTACTACCAAAATGATTTTGTAGTGAAATCTGATACAGAGCTGCAAGCATGGTGGAACGAAATCAGAAATGTTGGTCACGGAGACAAGAAGGACGAGACATGGTGGTACAACATGGAGAGCGTGGAAGAAGTTGAAAAGGCAATAACAACAATCTTATGGGTGGCCTCAGCTCTTCATGCTGCAGTTAATTTTGGGCAATACCCTTACGCCGGATACATGCCTAGTCGTCCCACCATAAGGAGAAGGTTCATTCCAGAAAAAGGGTCCCAAGAATAAGAAATGGCTTAGTTAAGATAGCTTATAAATGGAGGCACAAGTTCTGAGACTCTCATGGTGTTATTTCAATACATTGGCCCTGTTCAAGTTTTGAATGATTCAGAAATTAGTAGATTTATTAGATAGTGGAGGCAGGAAATTTGCACTTCTTTTCTGTCAAACCTGGTAGCTGATAAAATATGAGAAACAACTTAATCACACACCTGTTGGTAAAAGCCTAATACTAAGAAGGCAGGTAGAAGTGGATGATTAAGATTGTTTATAGGTTTAGCCAACAGTTTTATTGGTAACATGCTTAGTTTGAACTTTTAGTGATATTGTTTCATCACATAGGCTGAGTATGGTTTGGTGAATTGTTATTGGAACGTTCGTGAATTTTCGTCTCGCCATTCTCGCTCATGGAAATGGCGGTCATTAGATGCTTATTAATCGCCCATATTTTAATTTCCCTGAGTTGCAGTTTGAAAAGACTTTGAGAATAAGAGAAGTCGGGTGTTCAGAAAACGATGGACGCGGCAGCAATTATTGTTGTAGTTTCTCCAGCGACATCGGAACCTGGATTTTGGGTGTCGATGCTGTAAATAGTACGAGATGTGTCCCACAAGATGAGCGTTTTGGGCATCTAAAGATGTCTGATTTCTTAGTGCAATCCGTCAAGGCAATTGTTCAATTCCTGGTACCAGAGCTCAAATCGCTACTTGATTCAACTATGAATGAGTTCGACTCCTTTAAAGACATTAAGAAGTTATTTTCCGATGGGAAAAAGTTTCCCAACAACTCAATTCTGGAAGCTGCCAAAAATTTCATTCCCTTTGAGCTTGTCAAAGAGTTTCTTACAACAGACGATGAAAAATTGTTCAAGTATCCCCTTCCTCAAGTTATAGCCGGTGAGTATTTCTCTTCCAAACACGTCCATGCATCTTCTTATTCTGTGCTTGATTTCTACCAAATTCTGAATAATTGAACTTATTGGATATGGGATTAATAGGTGCAGATGACGAATTTGCATGGAGGAAAGATGAAGAATTTGCACGCCAGATGCTGGCCGGAGTCAATCCTCTTGTTATACAGAGACTCCAAGTAATCAACAAATCTCTAGTCCCCATTTGTCTCCTCTCTATTTTTAATTAAGCTTAGGCTACATAATTTTAATGTTGTGGATGGTTGAATTCACAGAGTTTTCCTTCGAGAAGTAAACTGGACCCTTTGATGTTTGGTCCTCAGATCAGTTCTATTACTGCTTCACACATCGAAAATAATCTCGACGGTCTAACAGTGGAGCAGGTATATTGATCCAAATCAATGCTTGTTCCTTGTAATTTGGCTTGTCTTTTGATCTGCAACAACAGTGAGATTCATGTATTCATAGATGGATATGATATTTTCAGCCTCTCTAGGATAACAGACTCTTCATTCTGGACCACCATGACGCCTTGATACCGCATCTGGATCGAATAAATGCTTTGTCTATCACCAAGACATATGCTTCTCATTCAATTCTCTTCCTGAAGAAGGATGGCACATTAAGGCCAGTTGCAATCGAGTTGAGCCTACCCCCTTCAAAAGATCGGGCAAGTGTTGGGAAGGTGTTTACTCCAGTAGAGGAAGGCGCAGAAGGAGCTCTATGGCAGCTGGCTAAAACGTATGTGTTTGTTAATGATTCTGTTTACCATCAGCTTATCAGTCACTGGTAAAACCCAAGTAGCCACAACTAATAGAATACCTGCAGAATTTGTTTGATATTTACAATATCATTCTATGTATAGTCCAGACTGAGACTGTAATGGTCAGATTCTTTCAGGCTCAAGACTCATGTAGTTACGGAACCATTTATTACTGCTACTAACATACAGCTGAGTGTGATGCATCCCGTTCACAAGCTATTGAGCCCTCATTTCCGGGACACAATCAACATCAATGCTCTGGCTCGCCAGATTCTTATAAATGGCGGAGGCATTCTTGAAAGATCAGTGTTTACTGGAAAGTATGCCTTGGAGATTTCTTCGGTGGTGTACAGACAATGGAGGCTTGACGAACAAGGGTTAGTTGCAGATCTCTTGAAAAGTTAATCATAATTGTTGTTGTACATACACCATGGAGTTAAAGGCTAAAATTTATTTAGGTCAGTGATCTAATTACTGTGCACAATTGACCTATCATTACTTGGTTGGTGAACTTTCCAAGGACCAGTTTTCAATGTTGGGCTTCTCCCAATTTATTATAAATATGGACGATCTCCTTATAATTATACTGTATCTCTCTGTATACAGATTTTTTCTTTTAGTCAGTTCTGTTTTTTACTGTAATGTTTTATGTATGGAATTCAAACTCTGGTATGATGTTGTGCTGATTTGTGCTCTTTGTTTTCTAAACAGTAATCAATATTGATTAAAATATGAGCCTCATCTTTATGTCAACCATTTGAATTTTGATTAACATTTTTACTTGAATGTGGCTACAACTTGACAGGGTTATGGCAGTGGTGGACTCATTAATGCCTTATGGGCTGAAGTTGATTATCGAAGACTACCCTTACGCTGTGGATGGATTGGAGATATGGTTGGCAATAGTTTCATGGGTTAAGGAGTACCTGTCCTTGTACTACCAAAATGATGATGCAGTGAAATCTGATACAGAGCTGCAAGCATGGTGGAACGAAATCAGAAATGTTGGTCACAGAGACAAGAAGGACAAGACATGGTGGTACAGCATGGAGAGCGTGGAAGAAGTTGAAAAGGCAATAACAACAATCTTATGGGTGGCCTCAGCTCTTCATGCTGCAGTTAATTTTGGGCAATACCCTTACGCCGGATACATGCCTAGTCGTCCCACCATAAGGAGAAGGTTCATTCCAGAAAAAGGGTCCCAAGAATAAGAAATGGCTTAGTTAAGATAGCTTATAAATGGAGGCACAAGTTCTGAGACTCTCATGGTGTTATTTCAATACATTGGCCCTGTTCAAGTTTTGAATGATTCAGAAATTAGCAGATCTATTAGATAGTGGAGGCAGGAAATTTGCACTTCTTTTCTGTCAAACCTGGTAGCTGATAAAATATGAGAAACAACTTAATCACACACCTGTTGGTAAAAGCCTAATACTAAGAAGGCAGGTAGAAGTGGATGACTAAGATTGTTTATAGGTTTAGCCAACAGTTTTATTGGTAACATGCTTAGTTTGAACTTTTGGTGATATTGTTTCATCACATAGGCTGAGTATGGTTTGGTGAATTGTTATTGGAAATATACTTAAATCAGGATAAAGATATAGGTGGTAATACCTAGTTGAATGGACAATCCCAGTATATTAGCCCTTTTCAGGATTATTACTTGACCAGTTTGTTGCCTTAGTCTGCTGAGTACATTTTTTTTTTGTTGGTTAGTTGTTGTTGTAATTTGTAAATTGTATAGGTGATTTTCATTCACATGCTTATTGGAATAGCTGGCTTCTTGAATAGGGCAGTCATGCAGTTGAGTATGTGAGAGGGGTTTGTAGAACACATTATCTAATGAACTCTTATGTAGAGGCAAAAAGTCTCACTCATAGCCTACTCGGGGCTACAGATGGGAATTTCTTTTATAGATTCATGTATTCATAGATGGATATGATATTTTCAAGCTCTCTGGGACAACAGACTCTTCATTCTGGCATCTGGATTGACATTTTAAAAAAAATTAGCTAGATTTTTTCAAAATCATGCTGTAATTTCTATCATTTTCTGTGCAAAATTAAGGCACTCAAAATTCTAAAATGTGACAACTATAATCCACATTTTCAAAAAATTTAGCTAAATTTTTTCAAAATCACGCTGGAATTTTTATTATTATCATCATGGCTCCAACAATTTTTCATGCATTTTCAAATATGGAACGACGACCATGATGTTGTTCACAATGTCGTATCGTTTCTTTCACCTCTTCCATTACAATATAATAGTATTTTCTAATAACACCATAGATAGGTAGCATATGGAAAAATTACATGTTGGAAGACAAGAAAAAAAAAACCAAAAAAAAAAACAAAACAAAAACTTTAAAATAACATACAAAAACATGTTCACATAAACAAAAACAACAACATGGATAATGGATAACCTCTACAAGACATTACTATTATTTACCATATTTACCAAATAGCCATATTTGAATACACATAACTAATCATTTCAAGTATAACTCATTACCATCCACCCTAGCTTTCAACAATGTCCATTCATATGTTGCTTTTTTTCCACACACTACTATTATTTACAAAATATCCATATTCAAAATACACATAAGTAATACTTTCAACTCTAACTCATTATCATCCACCCTTTATTTCAACAATCTCCATTCACATGTCGCTATTCTTCCACAAACTATTATTATTTACAAAATATCCATTTTCAGAATACACATAACTAACTATTACAATTGTAACTCATTATCATCCACCGTTGTTTTCAACAATGTCCATTCACATGTCCCTATTCTTCCCCACTCTATGCTATTCTTCCCCACTCTATGCCTTACGGCGTTTCCTTTGCAACATAAGGTGCAAATGCTAGTTTAAAATTCTAGTTTTATTGAAGTCTTACTTGTCTCCAACTTGGACCGTGGTAATTCCACTAGCGAGTGCAGAGGTGGTGATTTAGATCAATTAAGTCGAATCATATGACAAGGAAAGACTTGAGACACTGTTGTTATCACCAAAAAATTGATTATCTAGCTTAATTTATTAGATTGATCCAAGTACACAATGTAAATCCAATTTTACAATAGTAAAATTGCTTTCACTATGGGAAATTACTTAATAAACCACTTTTGTTAAATAATTTATAGTTAAATCTATGAAGAATAATTAAATAAATCATTATTTATTTGATTTTCTTCTAGGAATAATTAATTAAATTACTGTTCAATTATTATTCCTTGTCATATTGACACGATCATGAAAAATACACAGATAAATCATTAATTATCTTATTTTTCTCTAAGAATAATTAATTAATCACTAATTAATTATTATTCATTTTCAAATTTGACTAAATCCCTTAAGAATAATTAAATATATCCTTAATTAATTCCTTGAGATGGTAAATAAATAAATGATTTATTTATTATCTCTAAATAAAAGTTTACACAGTTTTTCTTTCATAAACAAATATAATAAAATATTCCAAGTGGTTATTCCAAGAATGAGATCAACAATATTTTATTATTGCTCATTATTCGAGGATAACTCAATATTTTGTTATAAATAAAAAGGTTTTCCATTCATTATTTGCTTTTGATTATTTTCATTGTTGCACTCATTGTTATAACTTTGATTATTTTCATTATCGCACACCATATTTTTGCTAGGTTTACAAATTATAGAGGAGAAAGACTCTACACAAGTTGAAGACATTTGAGGATAGCCAAGAACCCACCCCATCGAGGGGGACTAATAACATTTATTGGTTCCCTTCATAGGTGTTATAATAATACTATTTTTTGTATATCTGGTTTCCAGTCGACGATTGGAGTTATTACTCTCTTTTTTTGTTGTAGCATAGATCCAGACTTTGGCAGGTTTTGTTTCTATCAGTTGTTGTAGATCTACAATGTTTAGCATCCATTTATATTGTTGAGATTGTTTGTTATCCACAATCTTAAGTGGGTTCTTTTCGTACATATTTGAGAAGAAAACAATACAACAAAATTGGCAACTCCACTAGAGATTTTCTCACTGTTGCCAATTACAAAATTGGTGACTCCATTAGGTCTTATACTTCATATCTAGAAACCTAGGTGACCTTCGGTTCTCAGCTTAGGGTTTCTTCTTTTTTCAATTCTCTTAATGTTTCCTAGTTTTTTAACCCTAGATCTGTTAAATTTCTGACTTCTGCAAGCTTTCTGGTCGTTTCCGCAGGTCACAGGAACTAGCCGCGACAAAAGCGGCACTTTTTTTAGAGATTTGCCCACCGAGATCCACGGAGCAGAAATCACACTTTTTGGCACAAAAAGTGTGATCTGGAGGCTAGAGCACACTTATCAACCCAAAAAGTGCGATCACTACTAGAAAACAAGTCAATATCTATGATTTCTGGGTTTTAGGGTTTTTCTCATATCTATTTTTGGGTTTTGCAAAGAGTTCTTTGTTGGGTTGTCTAACCTCTATCTCATCCTGCTTAGGTCCTGATCTACTCTAATTTACTTTTCAAAGTGGAATTTATCCCCCTAGGGCTTCTAGTACACTTCCACCTTTACAGGAAGAGTTTAGCTGAGTGAGTAGTCTGAGTTTTTACAGCGCTTTCAGCAAGATTTTCTAGATTTGTACCCTTTTCTTTCAAATTTATAAAGATAGGTTGTCACCATCCATAGTTTCACATTAAAACTTGTTTGGTCACTGGCCTTAGGGTCCCATTAGTTGCCCTAGGTGTTTCACCCATCTCCCTATCTTTTTGTAGCGATCTTCTCCTCTGGTTTTTTGATGTTGCTGCACCACTTTCCAGTAACTCGGTATCACTTGATCTGAGTCACATCGAAATTTAGATCTCTTGACCATTTTAATACATTTTCTGTTGATTTAGCCACCAACCAACACATTGTTTGCAAACCCAATTTGGGTGGGGTTTAGTTAATTGTTTTGCTGTTCATTTTCTGTTACTAATTTTAGTTTATTTTTAGCAAGATTTTTTCTTTTTTACAAACATGATCTAGGCTTAATCAATAAATACACTTGCACACACAAGCACACCTTAAGTGAAGGGCACTTGGTTTACACACTTAGCCAAGACTTAACATAATAAATTTATCTCTCGTCATTGAGACAAAGGCATATTGTCTGTTACTAATTTCAGTTTATTTTTAGCAAGATTTTTTCTTTTTTACAAACACGATCTAGGCTTAATGAATAAATACATTTGCACACACAAGCACACCTTAAGCGAAGGGCACTTGGTTTACACACATAAGCCAAGACTTAACATAATAAATTTATCTCTTGTCATTGAGACAAAGGCATATTGTTCATGTCCCTTCACCATTTCTGTGTCACGTGTGTCTTACCACCATTGCGCCACCAAGGCTTTTGTCACAGAGACTATTAGGCCTTCACCCCCAGTTTCTGCTTGGGTGTATTACCCCTCCTCGTCGGGTTCGAGTTCATAGCCCTCTAAGTCCCCATACCGACTGTTCTACAAGTACACCCGATTCCTTATCCGAGTCCGAGCCTCCTTCATCGCATATTGTCATCATGTCTAGACCCACATATAGTGCAGGAACCTAACCTAGTGTTGGCTCCATGTCTACCACGATGGTCACATCAAGAGGAATAGTCTCAGGAATCGTTTTGGCAGCTCCCATGCTCCCCTTTATGGTTGTGTTAAGTCTACTCGATTTTAAGCATTTGATAAACAACCCCATACACCATGATGCTAGTTGGCCTTCTATGTCCACTAAGCTTCCCTCAGACATACCAAAGTTTGAGGGTAATGTTGCAGAGGATCCTACCAACCATGTTTGATCCTTCCACATGTGGTGTTGGTCCAACTCCATAACGGATGACTCCATTCATCTTCAGCTATTCCCACATACAGTCACTGGAGATGCTGCAAAATGGTTTGTAGACCACCCCTCCACATCTCATTCCATTTTCATGATGCTTGCTAAAGCATTCCTTTCATATTTCCAGTTACCTCTCCAGTACAACACGATATAGAGCTATTGACCTTATTCCGTTAGTCCTTCGCCACTCGCCTTTCCGACCATGTTCAAGAGTGGCATAGAAAGAGGAGCACATGCTTTGCCCGACCCTTCGAAGATCGTGTCTACCTAGATTGGTTTCTTAGGAGCCTTTTATCACCCATTGGAAAATATGTTGTGTCCCATTTTCCTCAGACCGAGGAAGAAGCTCTCCAAACCACTCTGAGATATGACCTGATTTATGTGCAATGTGGTTATGTCTATACACCATTCCAGAGCTCCCTCATCCTAGAAGTTCCAATGCACTGGGGGCATCTCACGCCCCCGATGGTATCATTGGAACCCTTTCACACCCTTTGCCATATACTCCGCAAAGTTATGGCTATCTGCAGGGGGCACTAGTTCCTCCAACACTTATGCCCCTCCTACTAGCAAAATGCTTTCAGGGCCCCAACCTGCCTACCAAGTTGTCGCTCCTCTTTATGCACAACCGAGCACTCCATCCCTTCAAGCATTAGTGCTGCAACCCCCATGCATCCTCAACCCGGTAGTTACTGCCCCCTTAGGGTCAAGTGTTTGTGCAACAGAGTGCTACCAATCCCCAAAATTTGAAGAAAAAGAATAAGGGGAAGGGTAACCAAGGTAATCAAGGTAATCAACCTAGTGAACCCTAGGGGAGCCAGCCTAACACCAACAACCAACAACAGGGCAACCAACCCAAGCAGAATAAGACTATTCGTATGAACAAGCATTATGCATGTTGTGGTGTACATGCCCATTATACACATGAGTGTCCACTCTTACTCCAGATGCGCCAAATGTGGGAAGCTCAAGTAACTTCTAGAGGTCAACAATCGCCTTAGAATCCTGCGCCATCTCAATGATGTTTCTTACAAATATTTTCCTTTATCAAAGATTTGTAGATGCTCAATCTCATCCAGGTCAAGCCGCCCATCCCCCCAACCTTCTGGTCCTGATGACTACCATATACTTATGATAAATTTTGATGAGGTTAACCCCTCTGATATCAACCTACAAAGTCGGTTGCGTTGATACGACAAGCCATCAATTTCATCTGCCACTGAGTCAAAAACCAAAGAATCTTCTGAGCTTCTTACGACACCAAACGTTCTGTTATAGATCCCTCAACCTAAAGTTGAAGCCATTCCTAATATCCCTAAGGGACCATCACGCTGTAATGCGACTTCTAACCAAGCTGCCCATACATACAGTATAGTAGACGACTTGGCGCAATCACCTGTCGCTGTTTCGATGCTGGAAGTACTCCAGTCGTTTCCATCTCAAAAGAAAGCTCTACTAACTACTTTGGGTGTAGTAGATCCTTCTGACGATCGTTTGATTTTCTTCCTAGTTGATACATCAGAACATCCCCCATCTCCTTCATCCATTGCTTTCTAGATACCAGTTAGAGTCCATAATGCCATCATCTCTCGATGCATTATTGATAGAGGCACATCCACCTATGTGTTGTCCATTGTCATTTGGAAACAACTCAAGTCACCTGAGTTTTCCCCCTCTTGATCTGGATTTAAATAGGAATGCAACAAATTACAGAGATAACCATCACAGAGATGCAGCGGAAACAATACTTCATTTTATTAATGTAAAATACTAAAATATGCTTACAAACGGAAATGAAAATACACTAGCTAGGGCGATGGTAGCTTATCTATGAGAAGAGATTTGGTGGCTACATGCCTCTGAAATCAACTACAATGAGGCTCAAGAGCCTTTTTATTATTGAACAATAAGAGAAAACCCTAAACAACCAAAACCCTAACCCGAGGAGATATAACACCAAGAGTTTATGGGCCCCATTGGGGTGAGTTGGACAACCAACTTCCCGGTGTCGTGACTTGGTCATATTATCTCTGTTTGACGCGCATGATAGCCCATTGGAAAGATATCTCCAAGGACTACGACGAAAAAGATAATTTTATACAAAAAAATCGTTGGCAGTAGATTTCCAAAAAAACATCGTTTAGGGCCTCAAAACGGCTCTGGAAGTTTAGGACCCGAAAAACTACTAAAAATAGTAAATTGTGCTACAATTAAGGAAACCAAAAAATTGAAAGAATAAATGGTGGGGGTCCAAGCAGAATTGGCGAGTGGCCACTAATATCCACCTAGATCATTCCTCCCCCCTTAGGAAGCAATGGTCCCCATTGCGTTGAGTTCCTCCATGAGATGAGGAAACTTCTGCTGAACTTGGTCCTTGGTGAGCCACTTGCCCTGGTGAAGGAGTTGGCTCGCTTTGACAACTCAATACAGATGGATATTCTGCTAGCGAGTGTGCTTGATCTGTGTGTCTATGATCTGATCAGTTGCATATTGTTCCATGCAATATGGATTTAACTCTGTGGGTATGAGTTTTTCTACAATGTCGGATGTGTGTAGTAATGGTGGAAAGTATGGCCGAAGGTGGTCCACATTCAACACTAGGTGCAGGTTAAGGAACGAGGGAATTTTGAGCTTAAATGCATTGTCTCCCATAGCCTTGGTAATGATGTAAGGACCATATCAGAATGGTCTCAGTTTCTGATAGGCTCCAGTAAGGTGTTCCTTTTGCAAATGCAACTAGACTTTGTCGCCCACCTAAAACTTGTGTGGCACCTGATGTTGATCATGTCGCTACTTGTACTTGGCATTTGATTTCTCCAAAATGTCATGGACCTACTGGCGAATATGTTGGATGTGCTCAATGAAGTTGTTTTCCTTATCTGTTTCAGATTGGACATGAGCCGAATTTACGTGAGTAGCTGCAAATGGCATGGCCACATCAATGGGACATAGTGCTAGGAATCACAAGCCCACCTGAAAAGGGTTGTGGCCAGTCAAGCTGTGGAGAGCTCGGTTGTAGCTATGATGAACATAGGTGAGGCTCTCATCCCATGTGTGTGGATGCTTTGAGTTGTACTTGCACATAATGTGTACAATCATCCTTTTGACAACCTCTGTCTGGCCACCAATTTGAGGATGGAAGGCTATGGACTTAGTGAGTTTGGCGTCCAACATCGACCAGAGACTGGACCAAAATGTACTGAGGAACTTGTTGTCCCAATTTGAGATGATAGACTGTGGGATCCCAAAGTGTACCCACACTTGTTCAAAGAAGAGTTTAGCAGTGGCTTCGTCTATGATATTCTTCTTGCAAGCCGCCATAATGGTCATCTTCGAGAACCTGTCAACGACCACAAAAACACTATTGTTTCCATGCTTAGTGGAAGGAAGGCTTGACATGTAATCCATGGAGATGGATTCCCAAGGTCGACTATGGGTGGGCAGTGGGGTATAGAGGCCTTTCTTTTTAATGTTTGATTTGGCAATGGTGCAGGCAGTGCATAATCTAATGTACTTCCCAACATGATATTGAAGATTTGATCAATAGAAATACTTCTGAATTACTACCATCGTTTTCTTGACCCTGAAATGCCCAGCAGCCCGATTATAGTGTGCTTCCCAAATCATCTTGGCACACTCGATTGAAGGAACACAAAGGTGACCCAGGTGGCATAACATGGCATCCTGGAGGTGAAAATCTAGAACATGCTAACCCTCCCAGAGTGTTTTGTATGTGTGGCTGAATTCTGGGTCGCTTTTGTAGAGAAATGGCCAATCAAAAGTCTCGTGCCCACAAGAGTTAAGCATGGTGGTTAACGTCATGATCGGTGGTCAACTGAGGTAATTTTCCACCTTATTGGTGCTACCCTTCTTATACTTGATATTCAATTAGAACTGTTGCAAGTATGTGGACCACTTTTGATGGCGATCATTTTGCAATTTCCCTTGGGTCTGTATGAACTACAGGGGTCGGTGGTTTGTGTGGATGACCGTTTCCTTCCCCAAAATGTAATGCTTCCATTGTCGATAGGCCTGTACAATGGAATACATCTCTTTGTCATAAGTGGGATACTTCCAGACTATGTCTGAAAGTGTCTCTCTATGATATATCATTGGATGCCCATGTTGAGTAAGGACTGCCCCAATAGCATTGTCAGAGGCATCTGTCTCAACCTCAAATGGTTGTTGCAAGTCTGGTAATGTGAGCATTGGTGCCGAGTAAAGGCGATCTTTCAACTCTATGAATGCCTTATGTTGAGATTCATACCAAAATAATTTTTCTTTCACTCCTCCCTTGGTGACTTGACTCAAGGGCCAAGTGATATGAGAAAATCCCAACATGAACCTGCGGTAGAAGTTGGCAAGGCCTAGAAAGTTGCAGAGCTTGGTCATAGTGGTTGGAGATGGCCAATCCGAATGACTTGGATCTTGGCTGGATCCACATGCACCCCCTATTCATCAATAATGTATCTTAGATACTGAACCTGGGTCATGCCAAAAGTTTATTTCTCTAAATTGGCACATAACTTGTGTTGTTGTAGTGTTTGGAAAACTTGTCAGATGTGGTTGATCCGGATTTAAACAGGAATGCAACAATTACAGAGATAACCATAAACACAAAGATGCAGCGGAAATAATACTTCATTTCATTAATGGAAAATACTGAAACATGCTTACAATCAGAAATGGAAATAAACTAGCTAGGGCGATGGTAGC
>APFE030907995.1:0-18675 GCA_000404065.3 Pinus taeda | reverse complement strand
AACTAAAAGACTGGTTAGTGGTTACCTCGGCCGTATTCCCTTTAGGAAGCAGGGAACAACCTGAGTGATAACATCATTGGCGACTCCACTGGGGAAATTTCAAATTTCCACTTGAAAGGAAACAAGCTCCCTGTTTTTCAGATAAGTCTTCTGGGAAGTACTTCTAAAAAGCTCTGACTATAAGCTTCTCATAAAACATTAAGAAAATAAACTCATACGCTGGCTCCAAAGAAGAAAACTCGTCACACTAGGTCAAATCCTGACCCTAATCCCCCAGCTGTCTTTGAAAACCCCAATTTAATTCCCAAGATCTTGAAGAAGCAAGAACAACAAGGAGAGCTCTCAGATTCAGGTGCTGAACCAGTTCCACAGAGCTATATTCCTACCCCTGCTAAAGTATCATTTCATCCTCACATAACCCCCACTTATCCTAGTTCTTCATCCACTTCCCAAAGTAGCTTCCCCACTCTTCCATCCACAACACACCTTACTCCTGTTATCCCTGTTGTTCCAACTGTTCCACTCCTTCTTGATGTCCCTTTCACCTCTGCAAATATGGCTAAAAGTGATCCGGATTTAAACAGGAACGCAACAAATTACAGAGATAACCATATACACAAATATGCAGCGGAAATAATACTTCATTTCATTAATGGAAAATACTGAAATATGCTTACAATCAGAAATGGAAATAAACTAGCTAGGGCGATGGTAGCTTATCTCTGAGAAGAGATGTGATGGCTACATGCCTCTGAACTGTGTTACAATGAGGCTCGAGGCCTATTTATTGTTGAGAAACAATGAAAAACCCTTAACATTCCAAAACCTAACCCTAGGAGATGAAACGCCAAACTGTGGGCCCCGTTTGGGGGTAAGTTGGTACATCAACTTCCCGGGGTCGTAACTCTAGCATATGATCTCTGTTTGATGCATACAATAGCTCATTAGAAAGATCTATTCGAGCACTATCATTGTTGGAACGGGCAACATCGGTCCATAGACCCATGTTGCCCCCGAATTTCCCAAAAAACGTCATTTAGGGCCTCAAAACGGCTCCGGAAGTTCAGGACCCGAAAAACTGCTAAAAATAGTAAGTTGTGCTACAATTAAGGAAACTGAGAATGCTGAGAAAGACAATGGTGGGGGTCCAGGTGGACTTGGCAGGTGGCCACCAATATCCACCTGGATCAGTGGTGGAGGTGCTCTTCCCAACTCTGGCTGAAGATCAGGATGTCATCCAAGTATACCACTACAAACGAGTTGTTGAATGGCCGCAAGATGTCATCCATTAACCTCATGAAGGTTGTAGGAGCATTCATCAATCCAAAAGGCATAATGAACCATTCGAAAAGGCCCTCCTTCACTTTGAAGGTAGTCTTCCACACATTGGAGGGTTCGATTGGTACCTGGTGATATCTTGACTTCAAATCCATCTTGCTGAAATATTTTGCCCCCTTTAGTTGGTCGAGGAGGTCATCAATCCATGGGATCGGGTACTTATTACAGACAATGATCTTGTTCATCGCTTGATAGTCAATACAGAGTCTCCAAGTCCCATCCTTCTTTTGTACCAACACGAATGGGCTCCCACAGGGCGATGAAATCAGACGGACGTGACCTTTTTTGCAGCAGCTCCTGAATCTGCCTCTTGATTTCATTGCTCTCCAGAACAGAGTGCCAATAGATTAGTCCATTGGGCAGTGGTCCACCTGGGGTCAGATTGATGGAGTGCTTGACCTGAGCATATAGAGGAACCCCTGTGAGGGAGGTGAAGATGTCCTCGTACTCCTCCATGACCTTGTCCATCTGTAGCTGTCATGTGGAGGGGCCCTGTCTGGAGGTCGTGGTCATCATCTTCTTCTTTCCTTGACGACATATCATTAGGAAAACAAATTTCCTGGTTTTGGAAATGAGCTTAAAACATTGTTTTGTAGTAACTAAAGAGATGGTGGTAGGCGGTGCTACCTCCGGTATCCTGTACAACTTATTTCCCAAAGTAACAATAACAGAATGGGGCTTTGATTCATACACAACATGTCGCTTCCACAAGTATGGTTTTCTAAATAATACATCACAAACTTCAAGGGGAGCAATGTCACACAATACCTCATCCATGAAGGGCTTGATGTTGTATGGAAGGTGACACTGTTGGCTCATGCGAAGGTCCTATCCTTGGTGAAGCCACGCGATGGTGTACGATTGTGGATGTGGTGTGGTCGGTAAGCCCAACCGCTTCACGACCTCTGCCAAAATGAGGTTCTTTTGGCTCTGGCTATCGATAATGAATTGTAGCGGGGAGCTCTTTACCCACATTTGGGAGTGGAAGAGACACTCCTCCTCCTCTGGATCTTCGGGTTCCTCCTTCTAGATCTTCGTGGTGGCAACGATGGTGTTGGCCTTCGCATTGATAATATGCTTCCCTTTGTCATTCCCCTTGTCGGGTTCTGACATAGAGTTGGAACATGCATCTAATTCTAAAACCTTTAGCTCAGCCACTACTGACTGCCTGGCCCGACACTCACTTGTGTTGTGAGTGGAACTCTTATGGAACTCACACCACTTTCCCATTTCCTTTTTCGACTTCACGGCATTGTTCTTTGCTTACAACTTTGGTGGGTTGTCTTGGGTAGCCCTACCTTGGCTTTGTCCTTTGTTCTGCAGTTTGGGGGCACCTTTCCCTTGCTTCGGATTTGAAGATCCAAAGTCTCGCTTTTTCTGTTTAAACTTTTGCTCGACCTTTACGACATATTGGTATGTCGTGCCGAGCGAGGAGATGTTCAGGAATTCTATTTCTTCCTGGATGTACTTGTGTAGGAAGCCACGGTATTTGAGTACTAAATGCTGCTCTGAATCCTTGATACCCAACTTTGTGCGAAGGATATAGAAAATATTGGTAAAATCTAGCACGTCTTGGTCCCTTCCCTGCCGTAGCATGGTCCACTTTATGTATTGATCCTCATAGCTTCCGATAGGGTAGTACTGCTCCTTGATGGCATATCAAAATGAATTCCAAGTGGGTGTGGCTAAAAATAATGAGCTTGTATATTCATCCATCTACTCACAGTAGGTTTCCCACCAGTCCTTGATGTGGGGGATTGCTTTGAGAAGAGCGAAAATAATCTTTTCCCAACTGGAAAAATCATGAACAAAAAAATAACCCTCTAGTAGATTTAACCATTTATCGACAACATCTGCATCTATCTGACCCTCGAATATGGGGATTTCAAAATTAACTTGTACCTTAAATGGTGTGGCATTTCTAGAGTAGCTATTGGAAGCCGATGCGTCACCCCTGGGTAGCCGCTAAAGGATCTGGGCAAAGATGTCCATCATCATGTTCCTTTGTCGCTCGAGGGGTTCTTTGAGCAATATTTTGATAGGATCTCCTGTCCCCTCATCTTTCTTTTCATCCGCCATGGGAGGCAATCAAGATTTGCGAGGCTAGTCTTGCAAAGGTTTGACCAGTTCAAGCCCTAACTCCTTATATCCCAACCTCATTGGGGACATGCAAAGAAAAATAGAGAAAAAAAGTAGACTTCTTTGATACCACTGATCTAGATTTAAATAGGAATGTAACAAATTACAAAGATAACCATAAACACAGAGATGAAAAGGAAATAATACTTCATTTCATTAATGTAAAATACTGAAATATGCTTACAAATGGAAATGGAAATACACCAGCTAGGGCAATGGTAGCTTATCTCTGAGAAGAGATGTGGCAGCTACATGCCTCTGAAATCAACTACAATGAGGCTCAAGGGCCTTTTTATTATTGAACAATAAGAGCAAACCCTAAACAACCAAAATCCTAACCCGAGGAGATGTAACACCAAGCGTTTATGGGCCTCGTTGGGGTGAGTTGGACAACCAACTTCCCAGGGTCGTGACTTGGTCATATTATCTTCGTTTGACGTGCATGATAGCTCGTTGGAAAGATATCTCTAAGGACTACGATAGAAAATATGATTTTAGATAGAAAATCATTGGTGGTAGATTTCCAAAAAAATGTCATTTAGGGCCTCAAAATGGCTCCGGAAGTTTAGGACCAGAAAAATTGTTAAAAATAGTAAACTATGCTACAATTAAAGAAACTGAAAAATTGAAAGAAGAAATGGTGGGGGTCCAAGCGGAATTGGCAGGTGGCCACCACTATCCACCTAGATCACCTCCACTATCACTTTGAGTGCTTGGGATGACACTCCTCTCAACCTCTTGGAATGTACTGCAATTGTCTAGTTACCCTTGCAGGGAAGACTGTCCACGTTGACATTGAAGTCATTGATGCCCCTTTTGGATTACAACACTCTCTTAGATTGTAGTTACACATATGCCATGCCAGTCATCATGTCTGCGATGTTCTACAAGATGTGCTTCCCCCATGAAGGGAAGATCATTACCATTGATCAGTTGACTTACTATGACCTGGCTGTGACCTCCCTCGAGTCCATTATCTCTTTAATGTTAGATAAGCAGTCTTCACTTCCTCTAATCAGTGTTTCACTCGAAGTCTACAAATACTCCTCATTGTTGGGTTATTTCCCTAGTCCTCCCCCTCCAATCTCAGAGCCTAACTCTATGAGTGTTTGCATGTTACAAGCGTCATGGGTTGCTGTCAAGCAGTCTAGTACATCTGATCAACATCCAGCTCCTCAACACCTTGTTGTTTCCATTCTAGCTAAGCCCTCTGGATCCCCCCCCAGGATCTCCTCTTTTTGTGGGTGGCTCTCCTATGTTTCCACCAAGAACTGTTCCTCCAGGTCTCAACCATCTAGGAGCTATTACGCTGGGACATTATCCTGCAGGCCAGATACCTTCCTTATTTCCCCCTCTAGGAGTATTTTCTGCCCCTGTCATGGCTTCATTGGTCCTTCCTAACATGACTCTGGGTATCCTAGTGTGGTACATAGATACCCCTGCAAACATTATTCCTGGTCAGCTAAAACCTTACCACAGTTTAACCCCAGTTCAACCGATCCCTACAGCCGCTATCGTTGCTTCAGTTCCATCACAACCTCAACAGGAACCAACTCCTCTTACGAAAGTATCCAAATTGGGGGCAAAGCTAAGAGGAAAGAACCTAAGGACAAGGCTCCCTAAGCTAATCCAACCCCTAAGGCCCCAAAGTCATCACCTCCATGTGCTTTGTGTAAAGTTGTTGGGCACACCACCAATAATTGTCTTAAACTTCCTCAACTAAACCCTTTGGTTCATGAAGTTTTCCCTAAGTCCAACATCCTGGAAGTCCATGTTAACTTGTCGGGCACACCCAAGAAACTCAAAACGTTGTGCACAAATCACCCTTGTGCCCTATGTGATCATCATGGTCACTATTCCCATTGTTGCCTTCGTCTCAATGAATTTCGTGATTGCCTTGGGGCGCTTCGTGAATACGAGGCCACTCGTATTGGATCATCTACTCCTCTACCCATGGATTCTAGTACCAATAGTCAACTAGAATAGGGGGACTCTGGTCCCACCTTAGTGATCCCTCCCCCCGATGTCGAGATCACGAACACCACCGACCATATCATTTACTTGTCATTATCCTTGAGTTCCTCATAGGCAAACTTTTGTGAGGTTTCTGCATGCGCTTCTATCAAACCTCTTTTGACAGAATCCCATGTCTCAACATCTGTAGATCCTCCATCTACCAGGTCGTTTTCTACCATCCAGATGATGCATATGTGAACATTCTTCTCAGGTTGATGCACCAGGTAATGTCACTGCATCATGTAGTCATTCTTCCTCCCATCCGCCCATCTCCCAACCTAATGAGGACATCATGGAAGCTATGTCTACCTCTGATTACCCTTGCACTTAAACAAGGGGGAATATTTTAGGAGTATTCTAAAGGCCATTTCCTTCCTAATTCTCCCAGTGCACTCTACCTCCAAAAATGTCACTCATAGCACATCCCTTTGATTTGCATGTCTTTATTTCTACCATGAAGTTAGGTAGATTGCATCATCTAATCCATTGTATTTTTCACCTTTCAGATGGATCCATCATCCACATCGTTTATCGATCATGCTGATGGTGTGAGTCGCTTCTCCTGGAGTCTAGCCTCAACAACCTATGTTATTTTTACCCCCTTGCATACGTTAGACCTTTCGAACAACGTGTGAACTAGATCTGCCACCAATAATCAGGCCGAATATGATGCAATGATAGGTTTGTTAGTCAATGCCCTTGCTTATCACATCATTCATCTTAATGTTCATTTAGATTCCTTGATACTTGTCATTCAATTGAATGGTGCGTATCATGTGCATAACCAAGTCCTATTTAGAAAATATCTACGATTTAAGTTGTTGGTATGTGAATTTGAAACCATTACGTTCAATCATGTTCCTAGAGCCCAAAATAACTATGTAGATACCATTGCAAATAATATTCTAGATTGAAATCTATCACATGTATACCACAAAAGACAACCATAAACAAAACACATGGCAAACCATCATCATCATATCAAAATGCATAATCATATTATGTATCATATAAGTGTTTGGAGCCCCATAGCTCTAAATACATCCAGTACATCCATAGCATACTAGGGGGGTACATATGCCCCTACATATCATTATCATCCTTTGGAGGATCTTGTTCCAAGTTGGATCGAGATGCTTGAATCCCTTTTTCAAGCACTTGAAACACAATGACACTCCACAAACTCCTCCTACTAGGGGGCATCATTCCCACCTTTGCATACTAGATCAGTCCCCTCCATCACATATGTTTGCGAGCAGTATCCCATGCTTCAGGGCGTGATGGTTTTCCTCTTGCCACCTTCTCAATTGATTAACATAAGTCTTGGCCTAGATCCTACTAAATCTAGGTTTTATCACTATAAAATTTCCTTAGGGTTGTCATGAAAGAAATAATAGAGGTAACTATTATCACTCCAAGAAACTCTCCTAGGTTGTAGATCGGAGATGCCTAGTAACATATAATTTTCAATATTGTTCTCTGAACTATTGGAATAAATGATGGTTTGGATCAAGTTAGATAACCATTTCAGCTATGTTTTCACTCAAGGCATGCATGAACGCTCTCACTAATACAAGGCTTTAGAGCACTAATGCTCAATAATTTATAAATTCAATGGATAGATGGAGAATACTAACTATACCAGCAGATTACATACATAAACATAAATCAATGGCTAGCTACAGGCAACAAAAGAGAATACTGACTGTAATAGCAAATGCATATATGACCACATATGGATGGCTAGCTACAGGAAGCAAAGAAGCTTGCAAATCTAATTTATCAAAGCAGAGATAAGATGACAATTATCTGGCCTTAGACACAAAGAAAACATGAACAAATTGTTCAAGTGCAAGCATAGAGAAACAAAGAGAATGGACATTGAACATATAATGGCAAAAGAAGCTTATATTTCTAGAATGAAGATGAGAAGCTTGAAGGAACAGAGGAGGAATAATCTCTAGAAGTTGAATGTCTATTACATATTACTTTCAACTATTTATAACTTGTTTATAATGTTCCTAAGCTCTAAGAGGCTCATAGTCCTAATCTCTCTGATCTGCATTGTTAACTGATTTGATTTCCTCTAGGCAAGCATGGGATGAGAGTTTTTTTCTTCTGACAACAGAGTAACTATTTTCAGATATTTTTGTTAGCTTGTTGCACTGTCTTCGTGTTCTCCTATGCCAGAGATGCTCCACGATGTTTGTTGGTGTGGTTGTTGTGCTGTCTGTGCTCCGTGATCTTTCTGTTTCAGGTTGCAGCGTGTTGTTGCCCTTCTCTTTCCCTTTCCAGCCTTTGTTTCCCGACAAATTATCTCCTAGGCTCTGTTATATGGTGGAATGGCTCTCTAGGCCTATGAAATCCCTTTAAAATGTGGATAGTGACTACATTCTGTTATGAACAGAATGCAGTCACTATCCACGTTTTAAAGGGATTTCATAGGCCTAACAGAAAACACATCAATACTGTAAAAATCCTGCCTTCTTTGTGTATTTTGGACTTCAAAAGTCCCAAAATATGGTTTAGTTATCCATTGGGTCCACCCTTATCACCATCGCAAGTCGTAAAAGGCCTATTCCTGTGTTTTTCCTTGTATTTTTGAAATGCGTGAAAAGCACTGAAAAACATTAAAAATGGCTTTCTTCAGATTTGAAAATGTATACAATTTCATTCTAAAACCCATCGGGTCCGCCCTTGTCGCCATCGTGAGTCGCAATCGGCCTGTTCCTTGCTTCCCTTTGTATTTCATTAAAACAACAAAAATACGAGAAATACATTAAAAATGGGCTTTTGCGGACTTCAAAATATATATATTTTTATTCCAAAACCCTTTCGGGTCTAGGTTTTATCGCATTGGTGCTATCCCCTGTTCCGTTTGTATTTCATTAAAATAACGAAAAACTGCAAAAAACATTGAAAAATGGCTTTCTTCGGACTTGAAAATCTATGCAATATGGTGTATATAACCATCTGGTCTGGTTATCACACCGCCCTTATACTTGTGCATAGGCCCCACCCCATGGTATAGTGCCGATGTGATTATAGTGATGCGATAAATCACAATCGATAGTCGCTCAATGCTCGGGCCTTCATATAACATGGCATATGCTCCCCACCGATAGCGATATCTTCGATATTAGTGATCAGCATATCGCTCGGCCCGATCTCATCACGACTCTGCTCCGACTACTTCCGATGTTCACCGCTAATGCCATTAGCCACTTAGATCTAGGCAATAGATTGACCAGATCTAACGAATACTATTCATTCCTCTATTTAAGCCTGCGATTGTGGTTTTTTCATGGCTTTTCAAGCATTTTTTCCTCCCGATATTGTATTTATGCCCTTACAAGGGCTCTCCTCTTACACTAATTTTGATCATTGGATGACCTTTGAGAAAATATTGAAGATTTTAAGAGAATTTATGGATCTTTTGGTATGTTTTTAAGCAAATTTGGAGACTTTAAGAGCCTATATGGATCCATTGTTATGTGTGGAGCATGATTGTTTAGAGGTCTTTGTTTCAGCCAGATGTATACCCTAGGAAGTTTGTACACCCCTCCACGCAGGGGGTGCGGGGGGGACTTGTTCCCCCCACAGGGGTCCAAGGGGGCCGATCCCCCCCAGCTGGGGGTCCGGGGGCTCGGGGGCAGCACCCCTGAAGCTAAAAATAGATGTAAAATTTCCTTGTAAAAGTATAGTAATTTCTAGTCAATCTGGGTTGTTCATTAGGCAGATGATCTGACGATAGAACTTATGTTTAGTTTAGGGTTTTGTGCCCTAGAAGGGAACCCCTCTTTTTGTATGAGGGCATTGTATTGATTCTGTGTAATATATGTGTATTCTCCGAATGAGAAGCAGAGAGGTGAGACTGTGAGAGAAAATAGAGGATATTGCAGTGGATCTATTGTAAGTTGTGTCTCTTCATTTTGCTGGATAATAGAAAGCAAGGACTGGCTGTTCGGGGTGGACGTAGCCCAAACTGGGTGAACCACGTATATTTGTGTCTCTCTTGTTTTATGCGTTTTCTGTGTTTATATTTCTGCAATATTTTATGTGTTCCATTGCTCCGTAATATATAATTTCATAACATAATTTTGATCATTGGATGACCTTTGAGCAAATATTGAAGATTTTAAGAGCATTTATGGATCTCTTGGCATGTTTTAAGCAAATTTGGAGACTTTAAGAGCCTATATGGATCCATTTTTGGGCCTAGTGCCAGCAAGGCTAACACTAGCTCCTTCTGGGGATGAAATCCTCCCTGTGAGGTTTCAAGGATCACAGATCAATGCCTTTCCTAAAAAGCAAAGTCAAATCTTCCTTCTAGTATTCCATTGGGCATGGTGTCTATTTTGTAATGAAAAAGAAATTGGAAAATCATAATTACAATGACAAGGCTTTAAAGCCTTAAACGAAATAAAGTTTCAAGAACCGCCCATTTATTGGGCTACCAAAAGTATCTCCTCCTTCTAGATTGTGCAGAATGAATGTATTGTTCTACTGAATTTGAGTGATGACAAATGGACCTGTCCATAAGGAGTCAAAATTGCCATGATTACCTTTCTTTTCATTAAATGCATCCCATTTAAGCACCCAATCACCAACTTGGAAATTGTCCATTTTTCCTTCCTGTCAAAGGTTTCTTTGATTTTCTTCTGATGAGCTTTTGACTTCTCAACTAGCTGCTCTCTGATCTACTGTAGTTCAACCAAGTTATTCATTCTTCTTACCATATCATTCTCTTCATCTTGTTCTTCTTGCAAGAACTTAGCCACAGGGAGAATCAGCTGGATGGGGAAAACAACATCAGTGCCATAAACTAGTTTGAATGGAGAATTCCCTATGGAATTTTTGATGGTAACTCTGTCAGCCCATAGTGCAAACTTCAACTTGGAATCCCAGTTCTTTTTGTTGTCCTCTAACAATTTTTTGATTACCCTTACTAGACTCTTGTTAGATGATTCTGCCAAGCCATTTCCTTGAGGATAATATGAGGTAGAATGCACCATGGATTCAGTCATGTCCACCAATTATTTTTTCCTTGAAAGCTGCTGCATTATCAGTGACTAGTTTGTTTGGACAACCAAATTTAGTGAAAATATTCTTATTCAAGAACTTTATGACAATTTGATGATTAGCATTCTTAGTGGGTATAGCCTCACTCACTTTTCTAAGTGCCAGCACAGATGTCCATCTTCATGTGCGAACAGTCTTCTTCTTGCGATTGATGATGTGAAATCGATGCTTCAGCAAGCTTCAGCACTTCGACAGCCTTTTCTTCAAATAGCCCTTGGTGGTGAGGTATATGATGTGTTCTTTTTGCATTATGTTGTATAGATCCATGATTGATGTTGATGTAGGATCTTGTTTATTACATGTTGTCATGATTCCTTGCTTGAATTGATGCAGAATCTTTCTATGTGATGTACTTTCTGTCATAACTCTTTATGTTATGCTTTGAGATCCCTTGTTTTATGTTGTTGGTATACTCTTGTTGTCGTCATGCATGTGTTTTGTTTTGACATCCCTTTTGTGCCATGTTGGCGAGATGCACACCATGCTTTTTTTGTGTCATACTGATAAGAGGCTTTTGATTGAGAGTACTACTTGTGGAACATCTTTTAGAGCCACTCCTACATGAGGTCATTCTTCCTTGTATGATCGAGCCATCATCTCTATGTACATCATCTTTATTGACAACACATAATGTAGCCGCCTACACCATCTTGACACCAGGGCCTGGAGACGTAGTCCCTCCTGGACGAACTCCGTTATCAATGGCTTTTGTTTTCACGCGCTGATGATTGTTATGTTCCTCTTCTTTACAGTATGCAGATGGATTCCATAATGTTCCTTTAAAACCAATTTTAACACATCACGAAAGTAAAAGGTCTTGGGAAGGTCCTTCTTCACACCCGGACCTGGATCAAGTGGTATCATAGTGGTATTTTAAGTGTATGTCAATTTCAGTGTGAACAATGGAACTTGCGGTGACAGAGAATGAAAGAGCAATGTACGAGACCATGGTCAAGATTTCTAAGAGAGTAGAAATCATGTATGAAACTCTACAGAAAGAGACAGAGGAAAAGAAGTGATTGTAGCTTCAGCTGCAAACCACAAAGAATGCCATGGAAGAATTGAAGCAAAACAAACATAATCTTCAAAAAGAGAACGATGAATTGAATATGCGTCTACATGGAGAGAAAGAGGAAAAACAAATTTTTCTACGACAGCTACAATCAAAGGACGAAGCCTTGGAAAAGCTACAAGGTGACTCATGTGAGGTAAAAAGTAGTTCTCCATCTTCATGTATGTTTCCTGATGATGATTTCACTATGTTTGAAAATCATACCACAGGAATTGGCTCCAAATTGTTGAAGAGAATGGGGTATGAAGGAAAAGGCTTGGGTGTTAATGGCTAAGGCATTGTTAACCCCATCAAATTAGAGGATTTACCCCATCAAGCAGCACTTGGGTATGTCAGGAAAGAAGTTGGAGAGTGCTCAAAGGTGTCAGAGTCGTCTGAGACATCGTCGAGGAAAGAGAATGATGGGAAAGCATCCCCATCATCCCATGACAATTTCCATCGTAGGGAGAGAGTTGAGGCAAGCTCTCATCGGCATGTTGACATCAGAAATAACAAAGGAAGGTATAATCACTTTCGATCTTCGAATGTTCATTTTGATTATGATCATGTTTTTAAAAATGAATGAAGACAAAGGCATCAAAAAACATGCATTTTTTGTGGTTTACCTAACCATACCTTTTCTAAGTGTTGGAAAAGAATGGCAGCACTCATGAGGCGTGATAAACCCTCTCAACAGCATGAGAAGAAACAGGTTAAGCATGTATGGAGGAAGAAAACCTACTGCAGTCATTGCGATAGAAATGGCCATCAAAGAGCCACTTGTTGGAGGCTCCATCCAGAGCAGCGCCTTAAAAACAAAACGTCGGTGCGTGACCCAGGAAGAGCAGTGGTTCAACAAGCAAAACCACCTCAAGGAGGTGACCCATTCACATTGATCAGTGAGAAATGGTTTCTAGACATGTTGTCATTTCATGGTCATTCTTTTGTAAATCATTTGTTGCATTTTAAAGTGTAAAAGTGATGATGTGTTTCCATCATTGGGTTAGCAACAGTGATGTTTGGTCATGTTTTGAGTTGCATGGTAAAATTCTAAAAGTGATGTTATGTTTCCATCACTTGTCAAAACAATAATGTTTGGGCTTATGTATGTAAATCATGTGTTGCAGTGATGAGGTGTTTTCCATCACTTTTTGAAGCAATAATGATATGTTGCCCTTGTTGTCATATATGGAGTATTATGTCCATCTTATTGTAAATTTGACCACCGAGGATGTGTATAAACTCATGGCAAATATGGGACATTTGGGTCTTTAGTTTGGTCATGTCATTCAAAGTATGTCATTTGCAAACATTGTACTACAGGTTGCAGAAGTAGCAGGTGTTGGTTCGTCGCTTAAGGCTCCGAAGAACAAAGGTGAAGGAGATGGAAGTAAGACCTTTTCGGGACACTTGTGGTGCATACAGGGTACAGAAAGAGATGCAGATTATTGTTCATGCTTTTGGAGGACCAAAAGCTCCTGAGTGGGGAGGATTGATCTAGGTGGATGTTCAAGAACACACAAAAGACAAGGAGGACTCAGGGATGCTCAAAAATCAAAGTCATCAGATTGACTTTGACCGAGGACCAGATTGTATATCTTGTCGTTCTGATTGCAAAGGTGTGAACGGTTCGTCAAATCGAGCTCGTAGGAAAAAGATAGAACTCTTCAAAGTTTGACATAACAGGGAAAAAATGGGGCCCACAGTGTGCCACATGGCATCCCAATAAGCAAGTGAGACCCACATGGTAGCCACTAAACCATCGACACATGGCGAATTAACATTTGCTCTAGCTCTACAAAAAAAAAACAATATATAATATATAAATATAAATATATAAACTAAAAGGTCAAAAAAAGTTAAAATATATAATAAACATATATATTATATATATGAAAAATCAAAACCAACTATAACAAAATCATTTTGTATATCAACCAATATACGTAATTTTGTTATAACAAACTTAAAAAAAAAACAACGTGGTAGGTTGTTAGAAAGGGTTAATATATATACCCTAAAAGCATAACGCATATGGGTATATAACATTATAACAAAAACTATATATATAATATATAATAGACCCAACCGTTTCAAACGTATATGGTGGGAGATATTATGGTTATATAATACATATTAAAATGCATGAACCGTTGACCACCGCAGCATATGGAAGTTAATGTGTTAGTTCCAAGGCACATTAAATGCCTAACTACACTACAACAAACATAACGTTTGCCCAACGGATATGAGCTATTAACCCACTCCAAAGGCCTTCACGGTTATGGAGGCATGGTTGAAGTATATTTTTTGGTTAAAAGAAATATATATGGTATATATTGGTTGGGTTATAAAACAAGAAAGGTCATATTTTTTGGAGAGGTGGGATTTGACCACACAACTTCTTCTATATTAAATTAATCATTTACCAATTATGCCAAATAAATTTCTTAGTAACTTTATCAGGAATATTATTTAAGAACTTAGTTTTTGCCAGATTAAAGAGGAGAAGGATGACACAAATTTCGAGATAGGAGCAGGCACGGAAATTGAGGCAATTTAATAATTTTTTTAATGCAGGAACCATGAATTTTGCAAGGGGCAAAATTTTCAACTTCTCAGAAATTGACAAATTCTATATGGATTTTACACCTCTCATCACCACGAACATGATGGCACTATCTATTTTTCAATTTGAGGTCTGCATCTTCCAACCATTTCCAGAATGCACGTTGAACCATGATTTTAGCAAAAACAGGGAGTGGAACCATGAGCCATGAAATTTTCCCACGGATGTAAAATTTCACTTTGTCAGAATAAGGTCAAGCTTATACTTTTTTTTTTATGGTTTTCCGTAGGGATCCTAATAGAGAAATTAGATTTGACATATAAGCAACGGATTTTCGGCTCATCCCTAAAACAGAGTCTTTGAAGAATTTCCTTGAGCTCTGAATTTTCAAATTCTCAGAATTAAGATTTTGGATAGTCGTTTCAGCACTACTCGACACCACAAATCTAATGGTGTATTCAGATTTGTCTTTCTCTCATTTATTCTTTTAGTCACTTTTCTAAGTGTCAGTATAGATGTCCATCTTCATGTGCGAATAGTCTTCTTCTTACGATTGATGATGTGAAATCGATGCTTCAGCAAGCTTCAGCACTTTGACAGCCTTTGCTTCAGATGGCCCTTGGTGGTGAGGTATATGATGTGTTCTTTCTGCATTATGTTGTATAGATCCATGATTGATGTTGATGCAGGGTCTTGTTTATTACATGTTGTCATGATTCCTTGCTTCAATTGGTGTAGAATCTTTCTATGTGATGTACTTTCTATCATAACTCTTTATGTTATTCTTTGAGATTCCTTGTTGTGTGTTGTTTGGATACTCTTGTTGTTGTCATGCATGTGTTTTGCTTTGACATCCCTTTTGTGCCATGTCGGCGGGATGCACACCATGATTGTTTTGTATCATATTGATAGGAGGCTTTTGATTGAGAGTTCTAGTTGGGGAACATCTTTTAGAGCCACTCCTGTGTCAGGGCATTCTTCCTTGTATGATCGAGACATCATCTCTGTGTACATCATCTTTATTGACAACACATAATGCAGCAGCCTACACCATCTTGACACTAAGGCCCGGAGACGTAGTCCCTCTTGGACGAATTCCGTTATCAATGCCTTTTGTTTTCATGTGATGATGATTATTATGTTCCTCTTCTTTACAGTATGCAGATGGATTCCTTAATGTTCCTTTTAAAGCAATTTTAACATATCATGAAAGTAAAAGGTCTTAGGAAGGTCCTTCTTCACACCTGGACCTGGATCAAGTGGTATCAGAGCGGTCTTTACATGTATGTAAATTGTAGTGTGAACAATGGAACTTGCAGCAACAGAGATTGAAAGAGCAATGTAGGAGACCATGGTCAACATTTCCAAGAGAATGGAAATCATGTATGAAACTCTATACAAAGAGACAGAGGAAAAGGAGTGATTGCAGCTTCAGTTGCAAGCCACAAAGAAGGCCATGGAAGAATTGAAGCAAAACAAACATAATCTTCAAACAAAGAACAATGAATTGAAGATGCGTCTACATGGAGAGAAAGAGAAAAACAAAGTTTGCTACGATAGATGCAAGCAAAGGACAAGGCCTTGGAAAAGCTACAACATGACTCATGTGAGGTAAAAATTAGTTCTCCATCTTCATGTATGTTTCCTGATGATGATTTCGCTATGTTTGAAAATCACACCACAGGAAATGACTCCAAATTGTTGAAGAGAATGTGGTATGAAGGAAAAGGCTTGGGCGTTAATGGCCAAGGCATTGTTAACCCCATCAAAATAGAGGAATTACCCCATCAAGCAGGACCTGGATATATCAAGAAAGAAGTTGGAGAGTGCTCAAAGGTGTTAGAGTCGTCCGAGACATCATCGAGGAAAGAGAATGATGGGAAAGCATCCCCATTATCCCATGACAATTTCCATCACAGGGAGAGAGTTGAGGCAAGCTCTAATCGGCATGCTGACATCAGAAATAGCAAAGGAAGGTACAATCACTTTCAATCTTCGAATGTTCATTTTGATTATGATCATGTTGTTAAAAATGAACGAAGACAAATGCATTAAAAAACATGCACTTTTTGTGGTTTACCTAACCATACCTTTTCCAAGTGTTGGAAAAGAAAGGCAGCAGTCATGAGGCGTGCAAAAGCCCTCTCAATAGCATGAGAAGAAATAGGTTAAGTACGTATGGAGGAAGAAAACCTACTGCAGTCATTGCAATATAAATGGCCATCAAAGAGCCACTTGTTGGAGGCTCCATCCAGAGCAGCGCCTTAAAAACAAAATGTCGGTGCATGAACCAGGAAGAGAAGTTGCTCGAAAAGCAAAACGACCTCAAGGAGGTGACCCATTCACATTGATCAGTGAGAAATAGTTTCTAGACATGTTGTCATTTCATGGTCATTCTTTTGTAAATCATTTGTTGCATTTTAAAGTGTAAAAGTGATGATGTGTTTCCATCACTGGGTCAACAACAATGATGTATGGTCATGTTTTGAGTCGTATTTTGAGTTGCATGGTAAAACTCTAAAAGTGATGTTATGTTTCCACCACCTATCAAAACAATAATGTTTGGCCTTATGTATGTAAATCATGTGTTGCAGTGATAAGGTGTTTTCCATTACTTTTTGATGCAACAATGATATGTTGGCCTTGTTGTCATATATGGAGTACTATGTCCATCTTATTGTAAACTTGACCACCGAGGATTTGTATAAACTCGTGGCAAGTATGGGATGTTTGGGTCTTTAGCTTGGTCATGTCATTCAAAGCATGTCATTTGCAAACATTGTACTACAGGTTGCAGAAGTAGCAGGGGTTGGTTCATCGCTTAAGGCTCTAAAGAACAAAGGTGAAGGAGATGGAAGCAAGACCTTTTTGGGACACTTGTGATTCATACAGGGTACAGAAAGAGATGCAAACTATTGTTCATGCTTTTGGAGGACCAAAAGCTCCTCAGTGGGGAGGATTGATCCAGGTGGATCTTCAAGAACACACACAAGACAAGGAAGAGTCAGGGATGCTCAAAAATCAAAGTCATCAGAATGAATTTGACCTAGTACTAGATCATAGATCTTGTCGTCCTGATCGTAGAGGTGCGAACGGTTCATCAAACCGAGCTCGTATGCAAAAGCTAGAGCTCTTTAAAGTTTGACATAACAGGGAAAAAATGGGGCCCACAGTGTGCTACATGGCATCCCAATAAGAAAGTGGAACCCACATGGTAGCTACTAAACCATCGACACATGGCGAATTATCATTTGCTCCTAGCTCTGCACAAAAAAAGACAAATAATAATATATATATATAAATTAAAAGTGAAAAAAGATTAATATATATATATATATATATATATGAAAAATCAAAACCAACTATAACAAAATCATTTTGTATTCTAACCAACATATATAATTTTGTTATTACAAACTTAAAAAAAAAAACAACGTGGAAGGTTGTTAGAAAGGGTTAATATATATAACCCAAAAGCATAACGCATATGGGTATATAAAGTTATAACAAAAACTATATATATAATAGACCCAACTGTTTCAAACGTACATGGAGGAAGAAGTTATGGTTATATTTAAAATGCATGAACCGTTGATCACGGCAGCATATGGAAGTTAATGTGTTAGTTCCAGGGAAAATTTTAAGAACTCCCCTAAATTTACATGTATAATAAATGGGTGAATCTCCATGGTATATAGGAAAAATGGAAGGCGATTTTATCAATAATATGATATGTATATATAATTTTTTGACGAATCTCTCACGAGGCATGGCGAATATTTTACTCAATTAGAAAATCTTGTGTTTATTGAATACACAAATGAAATAATAATATGATATGTATATATAATTTTTTGGCGAATCTCTCACTAGGCATGGCGAATATTTTACTCAATTATAAAATCTTGTGTTTATTGAATACACAAATGAAATCATTGCATTTCTTTAAAATATCTTTTGAAATCAAAATTACCGAAATTACATATCGATAATCTAGTGGTGTAAGATAAAATTCACCCGTGCCATTCACAGAAAGCATGAGAAAAAACCTAATACTATATATAGAACCAAGAAAAATTCAAATTCATCACTTCTATGTTCCTGTTTGCAATTAGAAAAATTACCCAAATTACAATCTGTTTACTCCACTTCTAGGGACCTCGTAACCACCCTGCCAATACACAAGTATGTTCCCGTTTGTAATTAGAAAAATTACCCAAATTACAATTTGTTTACTCCAGCATATGTTGGAATGTTATAGAAGGATGACTAGTGCAATCAATCAATTCCTTTTAGCCCTGGATTTGTTTCAGTTTAAAACAGAAGTATACAAATATACTTGTCCAATGTCTATGCTTTAACCATTCACCTTAAGATGTTTTTACAATATAATTTACTAAGTCTATTTAATATCTTCATTATCATAAAAACCAACCTATATCCATCTTAACTCCACATCTGCCACTCTTAGGGGGATGAA
>APFE030907988.1:0-31273 GCA_000404065.3 Pinus taeda | reverse complement strand
TTCGCGTTTCCCCATTTCCAAAATTTGGGGAGGTCACGTTTCGTATCGCTTCCCGTTTCGGAAACTCGTACCTGTTTCCCCATTTCGTGAAACCTTGGCTTCAATGTTTCTCTTGACGTAGCAAGTGCCCCTTTAGGACCCCCTGCTAGTTTGAGCGATAACATTTTTGCACTGCTGTCGAGGACACAAAACGTGTGTTTTGTTCCCCATACGACACATTGACATATCATTTTTGGAAACTCCACTGGAAGAATGAAGCCCTAGTTCTTCATTGAACTTTAAGGTTGATGCTTGTAGGGTGAAGCAAGCATTTTTCTAGGCATCTTTAAAATCACCCTAGCGACACCTATAGAATTTACATGTATACCCAAAGTAGGGTGTATTTCTTTGATGATTTTCCCGCTTTGTACATCGTTAGCATCCCTGGGAACCCTAATCATGTGACAGGGAGGATGTATGTGGGGTACCCGTGTTTGATGGTGACCCAAGCTCCATAGTTAACCATGTGGAAAGATTTAATACACATACTTCAACGGAGAAAGTGGTCCACCAGGATGTTCTCGTGTTATTCTTTAGTTCTCTCTATGGTCATAACTCATGGTTGCAAAATCACAAACCTAGGAGCATCTCATCTATTGAGGAGTTCATTGATGGATTTCTTAAGCATTTTCAAGTATGCCCCGCATTGAGCATTCACGAGCAAGCCTTCATGGAGCATCATCAAGACCTTGAGAATTTGGGAAGATGAGTCCTCCTTGGGTCCACATGATGAAAATAATGATTTTGAGAACACGTGTTGGGAAGGATGAGTCCATGGAAAGTGAAGTTGAGACTAACCTTACCTTTCTCAAGGATATTTCTCTCGATGAATCTCCTTTTGAGAAACTTGAAGAAGGTGACCCCATTAACCCCTTTGGAAGATGACATTGAATATTACTTCCACATTGAAAAGGAGAAATAGGAAATTGTTGGTCCTCAATTTGATTGTGCTCCCATTTATGACACCGATAAGGAATATGAGGTTGAGAGTGGTCTCCCCGTTTTCTCAAGCATTATTTATTATGACATATCCATCGATAACCTTGGGAAGAAGGGTCATGATTTTCCCTTACATGAAAAGGATGATTTTGAGGAGGAAAAACCCATTGAATTTAATACTTCACTCTCCCCTTTGACTCATCCTTTTGTTCATCACTTCAAATATTCCACAAGTAATTCCCTCGCCCCTTTTCAAATGATCCTGAGTGACCATGATCCCTTTTCCCCTTCTAAGTATGGTGTTAATAAAGAATCCCTCATTGACTATACTTATCTCCTTTGACACACCCGCAAGATCATGATCAATTTATAATCACCCCTTTTCGGTATGATCATTATGGGTGACCTACTTATGTTTTTCCATCTCATCAGTCTCCCTTGCCTATTAATCATAATCGTATAGATTCCATAAAATATGACATAAATGATAAGGACCATAGAGGAAATAATATGCCCGAGGTTGCCATCTATCAAAATCTTATGAGCCTAATAATTGAAATCTCTATATTTTGGCTCGAAGAGAGGATCTAATGGACTAGATTACATCCTTTTCTTTCCTCTTCTCACGTGATCATCCATGTGTGGCAATTCTATTTTCCTACCTCCCACCGGCCTTATCATCCATATGATTCTATCCACATTCGCTTTGACACTTGCTACATGAGTAATCATATAGGCCGGCATATTTATATTGATTTGATGATATGTTGGTTGCACTGGCTTTATGATTACACTTAGTATTAGTTTTGTAGCATATGCATGTTAGGGTAGGATACTTTGCATGCTAATTTTTGCATTAGAACTAATGATATATGATATTTCTCATGGTAGATTAGCTGCATTTAAATTAAAATTTGCATATTTTTATTTTTCTGTTGATTTTACGGCCTAACACTAAGCACAGGTGATCATAAGACACCATAGAAACATGTTTCCCCGTGGGTTTAGTCTTTTATATGTGTAGGTAATAGGTCTACGGTAGCCAAGAGATTTTTGGTGTTCTCGTGACCTCCAGTTCGAGTACCTTTTCCCACTTTTCCAAGAGATCATGTCCCAGTTGGAGACAAATGTTACCCACCATTTTGTGGGTGATATCCCTAGGAGAAAAACTTTCTCCATGATGATCCTCAGCCGGCCGTCCCTTGCATCCACCAACTAACTCGATGTGCCATTTCTCCGCCACCTAAGCCATCCATGTGGTCCCTCACCCATCTGTCATGATCGTATGTTTGAAGGTGGGACTCCCAAACCTAAAGGTATGCCTTGTTATTTGGTAGTTGAGTATTCTAGTTTATTTGTCATGGAAACTTTGGGCATGGATCAATGGGGGGATTCGGCAGAAAGAGTGATCTAGGTATGTACTCTTGTACCCTAAGTCTCTTTTGGGATGTTAACCTTGCACCCTAGTCCCGTGGGATCTCTTTTACTAACTTATTGATTTTAAGAATGTTACTACATGGGAAACCCTAATTTTGGTTGCATGGTCCCACTCCCCGATTCACATATATCACTCCCCTTCCACTCATTACACCCCGAATCATCTCTCCTCCCACCTGGGTTCCTCCACTGGGTCCACATAGGGTCAACCACCCCCTCCCCTTTCCCCACATATTGGGTCAGGCTTGGAATGATGCCTCGAGGTTGATGCAACTAAAAGAAAAATAAAAAGCATAATTGGCCACATTCAACAGGAAATTGTACCACAAAAGGAAAAAGATGGTCAGGACAAAGGCATTTAGCACATGGGAAAATTCCATGACATGAAATCTACCCCATTTTGTGGCCATCACCCTCGTTCCTACATGGCCCTTGATGAACCTTCTTTATCATTCAGGAACCCGTGATTGTCCCAAATCCCAGTGGGCGATGAACTACCCCACCTTATAAGGGGATATCCACTGCTATACTTTACGCATCATGCTCTCATTACCTAGAGCCCCAAGCAGTTAACCAAAGAAAACCATAAAAAGGAAAAAGACATATTAAGAAGCGTGGAAAAATCAAGGCCGGCGTAACTCATGCACCATGATTGCTCCCTTCTAGACATTATTTACCCAAGTGTGGGTTTCCCTTTTATTAGCTACCCTTGTACCATGGCATGTGATCTAGATTGCCCCCTTTCATTCCCTACTCCATTCTATCGTTATGCCACATGCTACCACCATTTGAAGGATGTACCACGGACATACCACCCCCTTTAGAGGTAGAAACCACCTAATAGGATGCCTAGTTAACCCTATTTGGAGCTGGGAGACATTAGCACATGCCAAAGGCCACTATGGAAGGGCATTCCATTATAAAGTGATCACTTGTTATCCATGGTTTATAAACTCTTTTAGTTGATTTCTTTAATGACTTGTTGTGCTGAAAGGCACGGAGACACATTAGATCTTATGCAGGATTGCAGGTGGTTTCCATTTGGGTTTGGTCTCCCTATACGAGGTCTTGACACCATAGTGCTACATTGACACATATAGGGTGTGAGTAGAGAGCCATGGGCCTCCACAGCAGCATACAACACTCCATGGATCCCTGAATCCATTCAGAGATTGCTCGTGGTTCACTTATTGGACGAGAAATATGCACCTGATCCATCATGCCCAGCTGGCCCTGGAGTTGCACCATACACTTGGCAGATGATCCAGGACTTACACAATGATGTGGCATCACCTACCATCATCCTATCCCTTGTAGGCGATCTACAGGAATCTTCAATTTGTTTGGAGACCCATGAGGGCACTTATGTGCCCTCACATGTCATTTGGAGCACCACAGGTTATTACAAGGGGCCAACCCCTTGTCCACTACTTTTGAGAGTTCAACTACACATTATGGAACATATGGACTCCATTATGTTGATTTGGGGTAGCATCGGATGTGCTCTAAACATCAAATTTTGCAAGGAGGTTTGGGAACATGTATTCCAAAGAACCCAGAAAACTTTTGGGAAATTCCACCCATAAATGATTTTATTAAAATAATTAATATTTTAATGGGGTTCCTAAGTCTAAACTTAGGAAAATTAAAATATTAATGGGTATTAATCTAATCATGGGTGAAACTTCAAGAAAACGTCATGGATGAAGCCAAAAGGATCTAAGCCTTTGATTATGATTTAATCTAGGTCGTTAGTTGTCCAACAGAAATATATAAGAAGGGGATTGAGGGTCATTTGGAAGACACACTGAGAGATTAAGGAAATCGATTTTCTGAAGTGAAAAGTTCTTAGGAGGAAAAATTGATTGAGGAGATCTCTTGAAGTTGAAGGGCAGGGATAACAGCTTCCGAAGAAAGAGATTCTCATCCGAAGATACATCAGAAGAGAGAGGCAGTGAGTGATCCAGAAGCCTTGACGCAGGGCCAGAAGGTCCACGCAGGAGCAGCGCAGAGGGAGAGAGAGAAAGTCGAAAATCAGAGCAGAGGGTTAGTTTCAACAGCCGTAAGCCAGGGTATGAGACCGGGAGGCTTAGAGTAGTGACTCTGGATCACTGATCGATTCCCCACTTGGGTGACATTGTTCCTAAGAGGGTTGATGCTGGGATAGTGTAGCGGCAGTGCAGTGATAGCGCAGAGCCTGCCAGGGGCACCCCACCTAGCAGCTGGAACAACCGGGTCTTTTTCTCAGTGATTGTGTAAGGTACACTCACAAATCTTCTGCCAGTATTTCTCTCTGTAACTGAATAACCATGTGAGGTATTCAAAGATCTATTCATAATTTGCTACTGCTTAATAATAATAAACCCTCAAAGCCATTGCACCAGTTTTCCCACAATGGGTTTTTCCAGGGATTGTTGTCCAAAAATAATTGTTTCCTATGTTTTTCTATTTTCCTTGCTCAATTTCTATGTTTGAGAATCATATTTAATTGGTGCAAGTTGCTTCAGTAATTTACTTCAATGTTTCATGAAGAAATATGAAATAAGCTTGTAATGTAATTTACAATCTAGGTGAAGTAGATTCAGTTGGTTGCAGTAGGATTCCTAAGATTGTTAGATCTAGGAATTTTCACATGGTATCAGAGCAGTTGATGTGAAACAGGGAAGAGCAAATCTAGCACTGAAGCAAGGGCCAACTTACTGCAGCATGCAGCAGTTCGAATCCCATGAGGGATTGCGTAGTTCTAGCCAGGAGGGCTCTATTTCCATGGGTGTCTCTCTCTGAGTGAGCCAACAGAGAGGTAACACTGCCAGATTGAAAACTTGCCAAGGCAGAAGGAGCCACACAGATCCACGCAGAGCTAGAGGGACGCAGTTTTCTGCAAACTGAGTGCTGGGCAGAAAAGTCATCAGAAGGAAGAAGTAGATCGCATAGTGAGGGAAAAATATTCCTCAGTGATTTCTTGCCAAGGAAATCAGTATTTCTCATTTGCTGAGCAGCAGAGTAGTAGAAACTTACCAGCTCCATCAGGGAGTGCGTAGGGAAGCCTAGGAGCTACACAGTAGCAAGAAAAAGGGACTTGTTCGACATTTTTTCAGAGGATATGGCAACCAATGGCTTGAGGGATTAGGACAGGTTGGACAGGACTTCCAACAATGCCATCTGGAAGGCTAGAATGACCTTCCTTCTACATGAGCATGCCCTTAAGACGTATGTTGATAGTGTGGTAGATGTCCCAGCGGATACAAATCTGCTAAAGAAGTACAAAGATGAGATGGCTAAGGCAAAAGAGGATGATCATGGATGGAGTCAAGGATCACGTGGTGTGCCATGTTGCTAGCAAAGGGACTACTAAGGAAATGTGGGATGCCTTGGCCACATTGTATCAGGGATCTTCCAAGAAGTGCAAGATGTACTTAGAGCAGAAGTCGAGATCTGCTCAGATGCAGAAGGGAGAATGTGTGGATCCATTCCTCACGAAACTGAAGGAGACCCGTGATGATTTGTCGGTTGCAGTTCACACACCTCAGGATTCCGAGTTAGTGAGACTGGCTCTAAATTCCATCTCAAATGAATGGCAAGTCTTTGTCGAGAGTATCTCGGGCACAATGACTTCAAAAGACAGTGTGGGACTAGAAGCAGTCAGGCTTTCAACACTAAGGTGTATCCACTGGATACTTGTTTAGTTTTGGGTGTTTTCAGTTGCTTCTCTCATTAACTAAGTTGCAGTACAGATGCAGTGTTAGCAGTGGCAGTGCTAGCAGCATAGCAAATGCAGCATTTGAGAGGGAGTTGCAGTACAAATGTAGCATTGGAAGTGGCAGTGTCAAAGGCAGCAGTACAGTAGCAGCGACGCAGTAGTTGGTGGACATCATGTCAAAGATCAGCAACACAGAGATGATGCTTCAGAATCAGAGTAGTATGCAGTCGCAGTGTATTGCTAGAGCACATTCCTCGCTAAGAGGGAGTGTTGATTTGGAGTAGCATCGGATGTGCTCTAAGCCTCAAATTTTGCAAGGCTTGGGCACATGTAATCCAAAGAACCCAGAAAGCGTTTTGGGAAATTCCACCTAGGGTAAGAGGGAGTGTTGATTTGGGGTAGCATCGGATGTCCTCTAAGCCTCAAATTTTGCGAGGCTTGGGCACATGTATTCCAAAGAAATCAGAAAGCGTTTTGGGAAATTCCACCTAGAAATGATTTTATTAAAATAATTAATATTTTAATGGGGTTCCTAAGTCTAAACTTAGGAAAATTAAAATATTAACGGGTATTAATCTAATCATGGGTGAAACTTCTAGAAAAAGACACGGATCAAGCCAAACAGATTTGAGCCTTTGATTATGATTTAATCTAGGTCGTTGGTTGTCCAATAGAAAGATATAAGAAGGGGCTTGAGGATCATTTGGAAGACACACAGAGAGATTGAGGAAATCGATTTTCTGAAGTGAGAAGTTTTCAGGAGGAAAAATCGATTGAGGAGATCTCTTGTAGTTGAGGGGCAGGGAGAGTAGCCTCTGGAGAGAGAGATTCTCAAACAGAGATACATCAGAAGAAAGAGGCAATGAGTGATCCAGAAGCCTTGATGCAAGGCTAGAAGGACCACGCAGAAGTAGAGCAAAGGGAGAGAGAGAGTCGAAAATCAAAGCAGAGGGTCAGTTTCAGTTGCCGGAAGTCAGATTGTGAGACCGGGAGGCTTAGAGTAGTGACTCTAGGCTACTAATCGATTCCCCAGTTGGGTGACACTATACCTGAGAGGGTTGACGCTGGGACAACGTAGAGGTAGCGCAGAGCTTGCCATGGGCACCTCACCCAGCAGCCAGAACAACTGGGAATTTTTCTCAATGATTGTGTGAGGTACACTCATAAAGTTTCTTCTAGTATTTCTCTCAGTAATTGAATAACCCTGTGAGGTATTCAAAGATGTATTCAGAATTTGCTATTGCTTAATAATAATAAACCCTCAGAGCTATTGCACCAGTTTTCCCGCATTGGGTTTTTCCAGGGACTATTGTCCAAAAATAACTGTGCCCTATGTGTTTCTATTTTCCTTGCTCAGTTTCTATGCTTCAGCAATTTACTTCAATGCTTCATGAAGAAATCTCAAATAAGCTTGTCATGTAATTTACAATCTAGGTGAAGTAGATTCAGTTGGTTGCAGTAGGATTCCTGAGATTGTTTGATATAGGAATTTTCACACATTAGGTCTCCTCCAAGGCCCAATGACATGCACTATTCATTATTCAACCTCTTGAGAGGCTTATTCTTTTGTTTATGAGCTAGTTTGGTAAGCTTGTCACCAAAAGTTAGTTATTTTGCACATTATTTTATTGTAGGGGCTAATGTAGGCCTAATTAGCTAAAACAAACTCACTAAAAGTGTATATATACAAGTGATAGGAATTCATTTTAGCATCATCACTTGGTTGGACTTGTACCTCTTTAGATAAATTCGCTATCCTTCTTGGTGGACGAAATTTTGGAGCATGGAATGAATTTTTGATGTTTGGATCATTTTCTCTTGTCTTGGAGCTTCTTGTTTGGCAAATTTTGATGGTTGGATATACTCTAATACATATAAGTGAAATTTTAATGCTATTCTTTTCTCTATTTTTGTCACATACATTGTCACTGGGATTTCGCTATTCTAGGGCTAATTTGTTGCGTCTATTACTACGAAGTTGTGGAAATTTTGTTTCTAGATAGTGATGCTTCATGTACGGGCCATGTATGATGAGTGAATGTTCCTAGATATATTTCATGGTTGAAATTTATCTTGACAAGGCATCTGTTTTGAAAAACGAAGTATAAAGTCTTTGAAGTTGCTCTCCTTTGCCCTAATACTAAGTGAAGTTGCTTTTAAGGCCTCCTTGACCAAGAAAATCAAATCCGAATTCATAATAATTCTTGACTCCAATCTCCCCAAAGGATTAGGCACTATTCTACCATAGGTGATCACCCTAAAACTTATTTTTCTTCAATTTATCCTCTTCTTTCTAGGTCTAGCCCAATAGGTCACCTAGGGCATCGAATATCTCACAATCTAGCCATCCAAAGACTTCAATTTTAGGTCCAAAACTGCACTGGTGTGTCCTAAAGAGGCCCTCCAAATTTCATGAGATTCTGACAGTGGGATTTTGAGATATCGCAAGCCCTAACTCGAAGACCAATTCTTGCCCTTGGTTTCCTTGCATTGCCTTTCATTGAAAATTCATTCTTTGATCCCTTGCGCCTCCCTAATTAGTTCAAGCATATCATTGGTTGCTAAATCCTAACCCCTTGACCTAACCTAGGTCCACTTGATCATGTGTGGTCCCATATCTTCGCCGGAAGTCGAGGTGTGAGACCGAAAGGCTTAGAGTAGTGACTCTGGGCTACTAATCGATTCCCCAGTTGGGTAACACTATGCCTGAGAGGGTTGACACTGGGACAACGTAGAGGTAGCGCAGAGCTTGGCAAGGGCACCTCACCCAGCAGTTGGAACAACTGGGAATCTTTCTCAGTGATTGTGTGAGGTACACTCACAAAGTTTCTACCAATATTTCTCTCAGTAATTGAATAACCCTGTGAGGTATTCAGAGATGTATTTAGAATTTGCTATTGCTTAATAATAATAAACCCTCAGAGTTGCTGCACTAGTTTTCCCGCATTGGGTTTTTCCGGGGACTATTGTCCAAAAATCACTGTGCCCTATGTGTTTCTATTTTCCTTGCTTAGTTTCTATGTTTCAGAATCATATTTAATTGGTGTAGGTTGCTTCAGTAATTTACTTCAATGCTTCAAGAAGAAATCTGAAACAAGCTTGTAATGTAATTTACAATCTAGGTGAAGTAGATTCAGTTGGTTGCAATAGGATTCCTGATATTGTTTGATATAGGAATTTTCACACATTAGGCCTCCTCCAAGGCCCAACGACATGCACTATTCATTATTCGGCCTCTTGAGAGGCTTATTCTTTTGTTTATGAGCTAGTTTGGTGGGCTTGTCACTAAAAGTTAGTTATTTTGCACATTATTTTATTGTAGGGGCTAATGTAGGCCTAATTAGCTAAATCAAACTCACTAAAAGTGTATATATACAAGTGATATTAATTCATTTTAGCATCATCACTTGGTTGGACTTGTATCTCTTTAGATAAATTCGCTATCCTTCTTGGTGGACGAAATTTTGGAGCATGGAATGAATTTTTGATGTTTGGATCATTTTCTCTTGTCTTGGAGCTTCTTGTTTGGCAAATTTTGATGGTTGGATATACTCTAATACACGTAAGTAAAATTTTAATGCTATTCTTTTCTCTATTTTTCTCACATACATTGTCGTTGGGATTTCGCTATTCTAGGGCTAATTTGCTACATCTATTACTACGAAGTTGTGGAAATTTTGTTTCTAGATAGTGATGCTTCATGTATGGGCCATGTATGATGGGTGAATGTTCCTAGGTATATTTCATGGTTGGAATTTATCTTGATAAGGCATCTGTTTTGAAAAACGAAGTATAAAGTCTTTGAAGTTGCTCTCCTTTGCCCTAGTACTAAGTGAAGTTGCTTTTAAGGCCTCCTTGAGCAAGAAAATCAAATCTGAATTCATAATAATTCTTGACTCCAATATCCCCAAAGGATTAGGCATTATTCTACCATAAGTGATCACCCTAAAACTTATTTTTCTTCAATTTATCCTCTTCTTTCTAGGTCTAGCCCAATAGGTCACCTAGGGCATTGAATATCTCACAATCTAGCCATCCAAAGACTTCAATTTTTGGTCCAAAACTGCGCTAGTGTGTCCTAAAGAGGCCCTCCAAATTTCATGAGATTCCGACAGTGGGATCTTGAGATATCGCAAGCCCTAGCTCGAAGACCAATTCTTGCCCTTGGTTTCCCTTGGGCTAGAAACCTCCCTGGGATCCTTGCATTGCCTTTCATTGAAATTTCATTATTTGATCCCTTTTGCCTCCCTAATTAGGTCAAGCATATCACTGGTTGCTAAATCCTATCCCCTGGACCTAACCTAGGTCCACTTGATCATGTGTGGTCCCATATCTTATCAAAGTCAACTCTTCAAAAACAACTTCGAAAACCAAGTTCCACAAGGATTATATGGTTCAGGAAGCTCCTTTACAAGTCACATTCCCTAAGCCAAACCCTCGAATCCCTAATCCCCTATCCTAGGGAATCTTGTACCTTGCTTAAGAAGCAAGCAAGTCCCACTCTTGAATCTCTCCTAGGAAAGGGTTATCAAGATCACTTCACATCCATCTTAGTTGATCTATCTTTCATAAGTTATTCTCTATATATCGGGTCTCCTCCCATCGGTGAAAGTCCGTCAAGAGTAGGAAGGTTTAGCTATGGTGACAGTGGGCTTTAGCTTCATTGTTGTTCTTGACCTAGAAAGTGCACCTTTAGGACCCCTTTCTAGTTTGAGCGGTAAAAGTGCCTCAACCATACAAAGATGATGATGCAATTGGACCACATTGCGCAACTGGCCACACATTTTCACCCAACACTTGGCAACTGATCCAGGGCCCAGATGGGATTTTGTATCATTCAGAGAGACACGAGAGGTTATGCATTATCTAGCCCTCAGTGATGGAGCATCAACTTGTTATTGAGCCATTGGAGACCCATGAGACCATTCTTTGTGCCCCACAGGATGATTTTCTTGGAAATCAATGGGTCACCCCCTTAATCATCATTTTGGAGCCCTCCTCTTCACCATGGCACCTTGAGGACTCAAGGAGGCCCTCCAACGGCTCTCATACACCATTGTTTCATTATTTCGACTTCATTTTGGATGGCTTATTCTTCACTTTATGAGCTATTTGGTGGGTTTGTCACCAAGATTTGATGTTTGCGCATTATTTTATAATTTAGGGTGCTCATTAGGCTAAATTGTATTAGGAGAGACTCATATAACTAGAGATGAGTCTTATTTGTGAGAACTTATCATCATCACTTGGATTCTTCTCTTGTAAAAAAGAACTTGAACTTTTTATTTGGAATCTACTGGAGTATCTTGGATGCACTATGATATTTGGAGCTTATTTTTTCTCTCATCTTGGAGCTACTTCTTGAATATGGATGGATATATTACATGATTATCTTGTAAGGTTTTTTGTTGATGAAATATTCTCTTGAAAAAATCTAATGTATGTAATTGTTGCAACTAATGTAAATGCTATTGTGCCCAAATTTTGTTGAAGAAATTTTTTTGGAAGTTATTTGGTTGGCTATTGCATATGTTACTCATGATATAACATGAAATGAATGTTCTTAGTGATGAAGGGTTGTATGGGCTTAGTATTCGATGGAATAAATCATTCCGAACCCTTTCTCCTTTCCCACCTTGACCTAGAGAGCACTTTGAAGAGTCTTCTCCTGAGATTATGCATAAACCCTAGGTCTCATGTGGTCCCACTCTAGACTTCTCAAGGATAGCAAAAGTCTATTTAAAGGAATATGAACATCATTCAAGGCTTCTTGAAAGGTCCTAATCATCTTAGGAACCTTGACCCTAGGAATTCTCATCATCATTAAATGTCACTAGCCCTAGGTCTAGGTCTCCTCATAGGCCTTTCTTAGAGAGCCATTAGCTTCTTCTTGAAGCATTGAGCCATTATTTGAGCCTCTCCTTTGAATGGGCCTTGGAAATCACATCATACCTTGCCATTGATCCTACCATTCAAGTGATTTCTCTTATACCAGGACTCCTCCTATCAGTGAAAGTCCATAAAGAGCAAGAGAAAATAACTGAGGCGACAGTGGGTCTTTGTCCCATTGTTGTCATTTGTTATAGTAGTTGTCCTTTAGGTACCCCTCCCAGGATCCTTGCTAGATTGTGTGGCAACATTTTTGGCATCATTATTGGGGACACGTGACGTGTGTCTTGTTCCCTTACGACAATATTGACATATCTATTGGCAATTCTATTGCAGGAACGAAGCCCAAGTTCTTCATTGAATTCCAATGTCAATACTTGTAGGGTGAAGCAACTAGCAAGCATCTCTTTAGGAATCTTTGAATTTACCCTGGCGACTCCACAATTACTTATTATGCAAAGGCCAAAGAAATGCCTCACATTACTGCTTCCCATGATGAACAAAGAGATGAAGATGAATTCAATCTCATTGGCAAATATTTTGGTAAGTATAGGGAAGACTGTAGGCATTTTGTCAAAGAATGCACAAATTAAAGTTATCTACTCAGTTTATGCATTTGGGGATAAAATGAAGTATGTGAAATGCAACTCCAATACAAAAATAATCCTTCAAAAGAGCTATATGAAGATACCTTGCAAAGAAACTGGCAGGTCAACATCTTGTGTGACACTGTGCAAGATATACACGGTGATTTGTACCAAAAACAATTGGGAGTCTCTGGCCTGGGCCACCAAGATGAAAGTATTTTTGAAAGCTTAATAGTCCAGGATGAGGAAGCCTCCATTGAGCATGACAAGGATCGTGAAGAAGGGGGTTCCCTTAAAAGAAGAATAGAAGATGACCCCCTAGCCCCTTGGGCATTGATATTAGTGATTACTTACACATTTATGAAGGGAAGTGGGAGATCAAGGGGCATTGTTTTGACAAGGACCCTATCTACAGTATCGATGATGATGATATTACTAAGGGCCTTATCTTTCCTCATGATCCTGGGGATATAGTTGAGTCACATGTGGACACTTTCCTCAACACTTTTTATGCTAATAATGATGAGCCATTTCCCCTTCCCGAGCATGATCATTGCCAAGATCAATCCACTGACCATTATGTTTCGTGCCACCCTCCTTTTTCCTCTTTCATTGACTTCAAAGCAACCACAAGGCCTGGCACTACTCGGGAAGATTGTGATAGAGATTTCATAAGTTCAATTACCTAATCAGCCATTCTCTATTTGCAGGAAAGGATCCCTCTCCAAATTTGCGTCCTTCCCATTGCACATTTCTCCTTTTTGTGATGTATGGGTTTCTTACTTTCCCACCTCTTACCCTTGTGATCCTACCTATAATTAATCCTATCTCTTAGTTTGGATTTGTTGCATGAGTAACAGGTCCTCTCATATCTAATGGACGATATGTTGATTGCATTGGGTCTATGATTACACTTAGCATTCACATAATGTAACCATGCATGTTACAATAGGGTGCATTGCATATTGTTTTTGCAATAGAGTTTAACATCATATTATGTTATCATGCTAGATTAGGTGCATGTAGATTAGGCTTGCAATTAGAAGTAGATTTTATTTCTTGTTTGTTTTTATGGACTAACAAAAGCATGGGCAATCAAAATGATGCCATAAAAGCATGTTGTTAGTTTTTGTAGCACTGGATGGTGTTCTAGTCTTGAAACTTTGTGGAGAGGCTAAAACATAGGAATTATCCATAACTCAAAAATTATTTATGGAAATTCCACCTAGAAGTGTCTCAATTAGATTATTAACCAATTTTTTAATGTATCCTAAGTCTAAACTTTGGAAAACTAGTTAATTAATTAGTATTAATTGAGAAAGGTGAGAATTCTCTAGAAACTCACATGAATTGACTAGAAAATAATCTCATCCATTGATTAAGGTTTAATCTTGGCTGTTGGAGTCCCACAATGAGATTATAAGAAGTCGATGGGTAGATGGAGGAAAATACTCATGAGACTTTAGATCGATTTCCTTGGGAAGTTTGATTTCTCCAGAGAGCAGCAGCTATTGCTAGAGGATTTCGAGCCAAAGAAGGGAAGCAAAGACAGAGAGGGCAAGGACAATGATCTAGAGGAATTTTTCCAGTTTTAAAGAGACAAGAACAAGAGGAAGAGTTATTCCCAATGAGGCTACATAGAGGATTGTACATGCAGCTTTAGAGGGAAATTCGATTTAGCTATGGGGAAATCGATTCAGCTTCCAGAGGCCGCGAATGTGTTTCAAAAGGTCAGAGAATCATTTCCAACATCAAAGTCAGGCATAACAACTTGATCAGATGCAGTTTCAGGCTAGACATTAGAAAGTTTTCATAAGCACTACGTAGAGGCCTACACAAGGGGTCTAGGAGGACAAGTTTCTTAAGTCGAGTTGTGTCAGGATTTCTTGTGGAGGAGGGGAAATTCCCTTAGAAAATTTTGGCCAGATTTTCTTGCTATGGATTGCCAGTTTTCGGCATCCAGATTGTACTCAGATAATTTCGCTACTCCTTAATAATAAAAACTCTTAGCTGTTGCAACAGTTTTCCCAAGTTGGGTTTTTCCAGGGACTTTTGTCCAAAATTAACGATGTTATATTTTTGTGTGTGTCAATGTTTTCTCTGTTTCCAATTTATCTTCTGCAGTATTTTTATTTGTGAAGATTGCAATGTGATTAATTTGTTGTTGCTGTAGAAATAAACTGAATAATTAACTTATTGGTTAGAAGAATTAATTCTGGTTGTTGCAATAGGATTTCAGTACTGAAATTTTAACATATGCTGCCCCGTTTACTTCACTTTTGATGTGTGAGTAACAGGTATGTTGTCCCAAGAGATTGTTGGTGTTCTCATGACCTAGTTGTTCAGTACATTTTTCATGCATTCTACTAAGAGTTCATGTCCTAGTTGGACCCATATTTTACCCACCACTAGAGGGTGACCCCTGTAGGAGAAATTTTATCCTAGATTTGTCTTCAGTCGATAGCCAGGAGCCCCTTGCAGCCACTAGATAGCTCGATGTGCCACCATTCTCCACCAGCCGAGCAAGCCATTAGTTTCTCTCGCCCATGTGTTATGATTGTATGTTTGAATGTGGGCCTTCCAACACTAAAGGTATGGCTTTTCATTATGTAACTGGGTGTTTATAGTTGCTTTTCTTGGGCACAATTGGACATGGATTAGTGGGGGGATTCAGCGGAAAGAATGGGCTTGGACTGTACTCTTGTTCCCTTACCTCAATTTAGTGGTTAGTCTTCTATCCTAGTCCCATGGGATCTCCTCTATGGCTACTAGCTTTAGGAGTGGCACTACACAGGAAACCCTGATTTTGGTTGCATGGTCCTGCTTCCTAACACCATATATCTCACTCCCTTCCGCTCATTATAACCTATTTTTCACACTTTTCCCATTTGAGTCCAGAAGGTGTTAGCCTCCCTCTCCCATTGTCCACACTTTGGGTCAGGCCTGGAACGATGCCCCGGAGGTTGAAGCAACTAAAAAGAAAGATGAAAGCATAATTTGGCCACTTACACCAGGAAATGTACCACTAAATCCAAAAGATGGTTGAGACATAAAAATTTAGCACGTGGGCAAAAGAAAAACATGAGCTCTACCCTCTGTCATTATGGCCATCACCCTGGTTCCTAGTGCCCCTATGAGTGTCCCCTGCATCATTAAGGAACCCATGATTGTCCCAACCCCTGGAGGGAAATGAACTACCCAAACTTAAGGGGGTAATAACTGCTACATCATACACATCATGCTCTCATCCCTTGGAGACTCAGGCAGTAAAAGGAAGAAAAATCAATAAAAGGAAAAAGACACATGAATGAGGGTGGAAAAACAAAGGTCGGGGCAACTCTTGTTCCACAAATGCTCCCTCCTACATATATACACCCAATGTGTGGACTTCCTTCATTATAGCTACCCTTGTACCATGACATGTGGCTTGGAACCTTCCCTCTTGCCCCCACTCCATTCCATTATTACTTCATATGACACCTACAATTTGATGGATGTACCATGGACCTGTCACTCCCTTAGAGGTTGAAACCACCTAATAGGGTCTTTTATTAACCTCTGTTTTCAAGCAAGCTAACACCTGTACATTCTAAAGCCCATTTGGAAGGGCATGCCACTATGAAGTGCCCACTTTTTCCCCTAATTAGCAAGCTTATTTACTCAAATGCACTAATCAATTATTGTTCTAGAAGGTGAGGAGATGCATTGGATCTTATACAGGATAGCAGGTGGGTTTTCATCTTGGACTTGGTCTCCCTATATGAGATCCAAGACCTCCAGAGCGTCAAAATAGCACTTGTAGGGTGAGCGTTGAGAGCCATGGGCCTCCACCACAACAGAGCATTATTATTACACCACGAGCTTCTTCAGCACTACATATTGCTTGTTCGTGCTCGAGACATATAGAGACGATGATGCACTTGGACCAGATTGCCCAACCTAACACACATTTGCACCCAACACTTGGGAACTAATCTAGGGCCCAGATGGGGTTTTGTCTCATTTAGAGAGATACAAGAGGCTATGCATCATCTATCCCTCACTAATGGAGCATCAAATTTTTATTGAGCCACTGGAGATCAATGAGACCATTAATTGTGCCCCACAGCCACTTGGGAGCACCATAAGAAGTTTTTCTTTCAAAAAAGGGGCCACCCCCTTGATCATCATTTTTGGAGCCCTCCTCATCATAGTGGCACCTTGAGGATGTGAAAATTCCTTAAACCCAAGAATTCCTACTGCAACACTGATAATATTTGTCCTACTTGTTAGATTTACATGAACAAACATCAAAATACATACACTGCAGCCACACTAATTAAATTATATGTTGAAACAAGAAACTAAACAATAGAGAAAGATACACATAAGTGACAACTATTTTTGGACAAACGTCCATGGAAAAACTCAATGCAAGAAAACCGGTGCAGTAGATCCGAGGGTTTTATTATTATACAGTAGTCAAATCTGAATACATCTCTGGAAGCCTTCCTGACAATCCAGTTACAGAGAACAATTGTCATGTCCCTTCTCACAAACATTAGTCATAGGGTGCAACTACACAATTTTGGCACATTTTGACTTAGGAAGAGGACCCCACACTTCGACTTAGGAACTTTGGGGCAAATTCGACTTTATTTAGCAGCAAGTGGGATGTGGGGGCCACCTAAATGGGGGAATTCAAACTTGGCCATTCGATATGCTTGGAGGGAAATCGAATGGGTGGATGGAGAGGCCCACATGAGGCTAAGGAGGCCCAAGGGAATATAAGGAGGGATCAACTCTCATTTTGGATCATCTTCTACATTTGCAAACAAACACTCACTTGTACGCTTTGTTGTTTTGCAAGTCTACCGGTTGTTGAGCCACGAATCCTTCACGCAAGACATTCAACCTCTACTTCAGGGGACTATCCGTGCCCGCCCTAGGGAAGCTGTTCTACATGACTTTCAGGGAGTCAGGGGCAGCAACACACTTCAGGCATCAGTGCAGAGAGGGAAGTGCATATTTCTGGGCAACCAAAAACAAGCAGAGGGAGATGAAGATCAGCAGGGGATTCATTGCTTATTGGGGTATCCAGGAACTAAGGAAGAAACATAGTGCAGGCATTTTCGTTGGAGTTTGCAGCTAGATGATCCAGCATACCAGCAATTTACATTTCTGAGTAGAGGGACAACACAGAGGCCACCTAGCAGAAATTCATGGTGACTTGGGGAGCAGTTGATCTTGGCCAAGAGCCATCGGGGTAGTTAGGAGTTGGATAGTACAAGTAAATCCAACATTTTGGAGGAGTTTGCAGAGTGATTTACAGGCAATTTCCAGCAGGTCGAATTTGGCAGCCATAGCTGGGGAGAGGCTCCAAGGGGGTCGAAAAATAGAAGTCTATTCTCCTGGTCACCTCCATCTTTCTTCTGAATAGGTTCACAAGCAGTTTTCTAAGCCATGTGGCCTCGCATGAAGCTGTGCTCACAACCATATATTCTGCCTCAGCTGAGCTCAGAGCCACGGATTTCTGTTTCCTACTGCACCAGAAGGTCATTCCTGATCCAATGTTGAAACAATACCCAGATGTACTTTTCCGATCCACTGAACTTCCTGCCCAATCTACATCAGTAAATCCATTCAATCTAATATCCTTACTCTTGGTGTACAAGAGTCCATAATCGACTATTCGCTGTAAATACCTGAGAACATGTTTGGTTGTTGCCTAGTGCGCCCTCTTTGGATCCATCATGAACTGAATGAGGCTGTTGACAGCATCACAAATGGCTGGCCTAGTATTGACCAGATACATCAGGGACCCTATGAGTTTCCTGTATAAGGTGGGATCAACATCCGTGTCTTCTGATGCATCAATATTCTTGCAGTTGGTGATCATTGGAGTAGCCATGGGTCTATAGTCCTCCACCCTGAATCTCTTCGGGATTTCTGTAGCATATCTCCCTTGCCCAAGGAAGATCCCCCCCTTTTTCTTCCAAACTTCCAACCCCAGGAACTAATGCATTCGTCCCAAATCCTTCATGTCGAATTCCCTGGCTAGATTCTTCTCGTAGTCCCCGATGAGCCTAGATGATCCTATCAGGAAGAGATCATCCACATATAATACTAAGATTAGAGGCTCATTCTCTACAACCAGATAGTAGAGATTTGGATCTGCGTCACTCTTGACAAATCTCATTTTCTGCAAGTAGCCATCGATTTGACCATACCATTCTCTAGGTGCTTGTTTCAGCCCATACAAGACTTTCTTCAATATGCATACATGAGACTTCTTCTCATGTGTCTCAGAGACCTCTGGTTGTTCAATGTATACCTCTTCTTCTATCACTCCGTTCAGAAATGCCATTTTGACATCCATCTGATGAATCTCCCACCCCATCTGTGTTGCAAGAGATATCATGGTTCTAATAGATGTATACCTGGTTACCAAGGTGAAGTTCTGTTCATAGTCAATTCCTTCCTTCTGAGCATACCCCTTAGCCACAAACCTGGCTTTGTATTTCTCAACACTGTCGTTCAGCGTATCTGATCTTGTAGATCCATCTCGAACCTACCACTGATCTGTCTTGAGGCATTGGCACTACATCCTAGACATCGTTCACCATTATGGAGTTGTACTCCTCTACCATCGCATCCAGCCAAACTTGAGGTTGAGCTGCCTCTTGAAAACTAGCAGGCTCCCCATCCCGAGCTACTAATCCCTGATATCTATCTGACTATTTTCGTTCCCTCTTATTGTTCTTTGGCGCACCGATGAAGTCCTCTGCATTTCGCAGAATCTGACGAAGTTCCCTGCTCGTTCTTCCTCTGCCAGCAGGGGCTTCTGTTAGCTCCTCCTCTACCTGTGATTCTTCCTGACCTGAGGAAGAATTCTTTTCTTTCGTTGGTTGAAGAGGTTTGACCAACGTTTCCTCTTTTGGCTGCTCCTCGGAAGGAATTTCTTGAGATTTTCTGAAAGCCCTGTTCTCCATGAACTTCACATCTCGTCGAACTATTGCCTTACTGCTCTTTGGAAGATAAATTTTGTATGCCTTAGGGTTCTCGCTATATCCCACTAGATATCCCTTCTTCGTAGTTGGATCCAGCGTCTTCCTCTTTTCCTCTGGTATGCAACAATATGCTAAGCTCCCAAATATCCTAAAATGACTGACTTCAGGCATCTTCCCTGTGAAGACTTTCTCTGGAGTAATCTTGCCCAATGCCCGATGAGGAGTCCTATTCTAAACATAGACTGTTGTGTTGCATGCTTCTACCAACAGGAATTTTGGCATATCCTGATCATACATCATGGCCCTCGTTGCTTCTACAATAGTCTTATTCTTTCTTCCTGCTACCATTCTACTCCAGATTGTAAGCAGTTGTCCACTCTCTTCTGATGCTCTCCTTAGCCCAAAAATCAGTGAAGTCCTTATCGACATACTCTCCACCATTATCTGAGCACAAAAAATTTACTTCTTCCTAATCAGATTCTCCACCAGAGCCTTGAACTCTTTGAATTGGCAGAAAACCTTGTCCTTGGTTTTCAGAAAATAAATCCAAGTTTTCCTTGAGTGGTCATCAATGAAGGTAAGGAAGTACTCGACACTACTAAGAGCTTTAGTGGACATGGGTTTGCAAATATTTGAGTGTATCAATCCTAGTACATTGTTGGCCTTGTTTTTACTTCTAGGAAATGCTGCTTTGGCATACTTTCCTAGAGCACATCCTCTGCATACATCATTTTGTTCTATACTAAGATCTGGAACTCTTGTTGCAGTGCTCCTGAGAATTCTCAGAGCCCCATGGTGCAAATGTCCCATTCTTCTGTGCCATAGTTTGTTCAAATCCTTGTCTCCATGACTGCCTATTAGTGCCATTGGTGATTCTCGTTGTAGTCTGTACAACCTGTTACTTTTGATCCCGATCTGCACTTTCTTTTTCCAGCTCGGGTGTTTGACGTATACTTTCTCCTTGTTGAAGAAAACGTCATAGCCTTTGCCTTGAAGTTGTGACACGAAAAGTAAGTTCATCCCCAATCTTGGTACATGCAGCACATTGGTAGCATGGAACCGCTCCCCCGTTTCTGTTTGAAAAAATATGGTACCCCTCCCTACTGGAGTACATTTTTCCTTGTTCCCCATGGTGATCTGAAAGTTCATCTTCTCCTCCCGATAATCTGAGAAATATTCCCGGATTTCTTTCATATGCCAAGAGGCTCCACTGTCTATATACCATACCAATGATGATGTAGAGCTAGTCACACAAGCCACTTCTTCTTCCAGCCTGGAAGCCAACATAGAGAAATTGAAATCACTTTCTCTTGTGCAATTTTCTGAAAACCTGTGCAAGTCTCCTGACGTAGATGCCTCTGAATCATGGTCTCGACCCATAATTGATTTTCTCTTCCTGTCTCTGAATACTTTCTCTGATACCATGTGAAAATTCTATCACTGCAACAACTGATTTATTTTACCTACTTATTTCCCAATAAGTTTTTTATGAAAATCCTTCAGTAGAGATTAAAATAAATTCTGCTGCAGATATCACACAATAATACAGAAACAAACACATGCACAAGAATCAACACATCGACACAGATATTTTGGACAACAGCCCCCGAAAAAACCCAATGTGGGAAAACTGGTGCAGCAAGAGAGGATTTTATTATTCAACAATTCTTCAGTACAAATGGGTGCCAAATTGGCTTACCTAATAGAGAGAAAATTCTCCAGCACTTCTCCCAATCTCAGCGACAGGCTAGCTGACTTCTGCGTAGCTCCCAAATCCTTTGCGTCAACTCCTGGCTCTCTGTGTCAGCACTGGGCCTCTCTACATCACCCACGTAGGCCCTCCTATGACTGTGCAATCTGTTGCCTCTGCGTCTGCCTCTCCAACCTCTGCGCTGGTCTTCTAGTGTTGTTCCCGACTCTCTGTTCCGTAATAGCTGCCTCCTGCTGCTCTCCAGACCACTAGTTCGAATTTCTCAGCTAACCTCGCTCCATAAATCGAACTGACTAGTCTCTCTCAGTAAGTTCTCCAACTAACCGTCAAGCCTCTTCTTATACTTTTCCCGTTGGTCCTTCAACGGTTGAGATTAAATCTCTAATCAACGACTAAGATTAGATTTGACTTGATCCATGACTTTTGGAACCTTCTAACCCAGTTTTATATTAATATCCATTAATATTTTATTTTTCCTAAGTTTAAACTTAGGAACTCCATTAAAAATATTAATTATTTTAATATCTCCCAAACCAGTGAGAATCTGCCCAAACCATTTCTGGGTCTTGGAGATCTCATGTGCTTTAGCATCTCCACCAATTTTCATGGCTAGAGCACATCCAATACTACCCCAAATCAATAGCTGATGTCTAACATTCTATCCACCAACCACTGCACAAATGTTGCATCTGTACTGCAACTCCCTCTAAATTTCTGCATCCGTGCTGCTGCTAGCACTGCCACTGTCAACTGCCCCTGCACTACAAACTGCTGCAGCTACTGCATCAGCAACGGAAAAAGATCCCAAATTACTGAACTAATTGTGTTCAGTATGATACCATGTGAATGTTGGAGCTCGACTACTGTTAGTCTCTGTGCTGACCCTCTAAATCTTGTGTCGTTGCTGACCTCTACTCTGTGCCATCTACATTGCTGCCAACTCTACTCTGCATTGTTCAGTCTTTGGCACTCCTAGCCATTGCAACTGTCTCTCCGACGCTCCTTAGCACCATCCAACGCTAGTCCATCCTGCTACTTCTGATCTGGGCTCCCGTAGCATGGAATTGATCCAAGAGGTGGGTTCCTCAAGGATCTTGCCCATCTTTAGCTCTTTCAAACTAACTCCAAATCAGCCCACCTCCCTCTTGGAGCTATCTCGACTATCAGGGCGAACTCCTCGATCTTCACGGGTGCAGCCTTCAGATCGTGCTTCTCATCTTTGTCCTTCTTCCTGAGAGGACACTGTGTTGCGTAGTGACCCATTTCACCACACCTGAAGCACTTTATCTTCGTGATGTTCTTCTTATGTCCCCGCTACTCTTGTTGCCCCTTCGATGCAAGGGCTGCATTCTCCTCCTCCTCCTTGGGCTTCGACCCACTATTGCTGCTTCCATCAAGCTTACACTTGACTAGATCTCTCCTCAACTCCTCTTGCTTAAGAGTTGCCCACATCTCATCCCAATTTGACAAAGTCGCCCTGCCCAGGATACTCTAAACAAAGACTTCCCACCCATCTGAGACAAAATTGAGGGCCAATCTAACCAACTCGGAGTCTTGAGGTGTAGACCCAACAGCTGATAACTCATCTCAGGTCTCCTGAAGCTTTGTGAGGAATGGATCTACGTGCTCCCCCTTCCACATCTGAGCAAATATCATTTTTTGCTCTAAGTACATCTTCCGCTGCTCGGAAGATCCCTGATACAGCGTAGACAACACATCCCACATCTCCTTAGTAGTTCCTCTGCTAGTGATGTGACAGACTACATGATCCTTCACTCCGTCGAGGATCATTTTCTTTGCCTTCACCATTTCTTCTTTACTTCTTCAACAAATTTGCATCTGTAGGCACAACCACCACGTTGTCGACATATGTCTTGAGAGCATGCTCATCTAGAAGGAATGACATTCTTGCCTTCCAGATGACATAGTTGGATGCTTCGTCCAATCTATCCTGATCCCTTAAACCACTGGTTGCCATCTCTTCCATGAACAACTATTGAACTACTCCTCTTTGCTCTTATTGTTGTTGTTCAGCCAATAAGAGAACGAACTTCTTAGCTGGAAGTCTACTGAGAAGAAGTTCCCTCATTGTGCTTCTCTTCTCTTCTGACGTCTTTTTGCCCAGCAAAATAGCTTGTAGAAAAACTGCGTCCCACTAGCTCTTCCTCACGTTGAGGCCTCAGTGTTGCTCCCTCTGCCACGACAAGATTTCGATTTGGAATCCCTTCTCCCTGTTGACTCACTCAAAGAGAGACTGCCTCAAAATTCAACCCTCCGACTAGGACTATGCAAACCCCTCTGGGGAATTGAACTGCTGCCTCCTGCAGCTTTTTTGACCTCCTTTTTTGCTCAGCGTTGGGTTCTCTGGCACTGTTCTTCTCACTTCACCTGCACTTGCTCTAACACTAATGGAAAATTCCTTAAACCTAGGAATTCCTACTACAACACTGATGATATTTCTCCTACTTGTTAGATTTACATGAACAAGTTATTTGTAGTTTCCTATGGCAAACATCGAAATGCATACACTGTAGCCTACACCAATTATATTATATGCCGAAACAAGAAACTGAACAATAGAGAAAGATACACATAAGTGACACTGTTATTTTTGGACAAATGTCCCCGAAAAAACCCAATGTGGGAAAACTAGTGCAGCAGATCTCAGTGTTTTATTATTATGCAGTAGAAAAATTTGAATACATCTCTTGAAGCCTTCCCGACAATCCAGTTACTAAGAATAATACCGACAGAGAGATTTATGAGATTACCGCACACTATCACTAGGAATGTTGGTTGATCTAGCCCCTAGAAAGATTTTCCCCGGCTTTTCTGGCTGCCTCTGCACTGTATTTGTGTCAGCGCGACGTCACGCTCTCTGGGGATAGTGTCAATCCTCTGGTTGATCAATTTGCTTCCCAGGTGATTTAATTTATGCCTCCTAGTCTCACACCCCATCTCTTGACTTCTAAAACTCAAATTCCCTCTGCAAATTTCAGAGTCCCTCTTGGCTTTTGCGTTGCCTCTGCGTGGCTCTGCGTCAGCCCCTCTAGCTCAGCGTTGCTACTACTGGATGTCCCTATACCTTCTCTACTAAGTGTCCTCTGACCAGGAAAGATTTCCCTACGGATACTATCCTTGCCCCTCATTGCAAAAGCTCACTATTGAAATTCTCCCAGTAGCTGCTCTGCTTTAGAAAATCGAACTTCTGAACTCACTCTCTGTGTCTTCCAAATGACCCTCAAGCTTCCTTAAATAATCTCCTCGTTGACATTCAACGACCCAGATTAGAAGCTAATCAATGGCTAAGATCATTTTTGCTTGATCCTCGTCTTCTTCTAGAAGTTACACCCACATTTAGATTAATACCCATTAATTATTTGATTTTCCTAAGTTTAGACTTAGGGTCCCATTAAAAATAATTAATTATTTTTAATAAAATTGTTTCTGGGTGGAATTTCCAAAAATGCTTTCTAGGTTCTTTGGAACACATGTGCCCAAGCCTCGCAAAATTTGAGACTTAGAGCACATCCGAAGCTACCAAAAATCAACAGAGGACTCAACAAGGCCTTCCAACAACCCTCCTACACCATTGTTTCATCATTTCGACTTCAATTTGGATGGATCATTCTTCACTTTATGAGCTATTTGGTGGGCTTGTCACCAAGATTTGTTATTTGCACAGTATTTTATAATTTAAGGGGCTCATTAGGCTAAATTGAATTAGGAGAGAATCATATAAATTGAGATGAGTCTCATTTATGAGAACTTATCATCATCACTTGGATTCTTCTCTTGTAAAAAAGAACTCACACTTTTTCTTTTGAATCTATTGGAGTATCTTGGATGCACTATGATATTTGGAGCTGATTTTTGATCTTGTCTTGGAGCTACTTTGAATATGGAGGGATATATTGCATGATTATCTTATAAGTTATTTTGTTCATGAAATATTCTCTTGAAAATGTCTAATGTATGTAATCACTACAACTAATGTAACTGTTATTGTGCAGCGTGCCAAAATTTTGTTGGAGAATTTTTTTGGAAGCTATTTGGTTGGCTCTTGCATATGTTACTTGTGATATAACATGCAATGAATGTTCCTAGTGGTGAAATGTTATTTTTCTTCATAAAACTCTATATTCTAATAGTACGTAATTGTTGAAGGTTGGTAGCTAGGGCATCAACTTTTGAACTCCTCGAGGACAAATTTGGCTAATCTAACACATCTAGGACTCCATAGCCCAAAGGACTAGGCACTGGTCCAAGAGGTTTGGTGATCAACTTGTCTTTCCTCCTTTTCTCCTCCTAAAGTTTGGTCCCCTAAAGGTAGGGCGAAAATCTAGGGCTTGCAACGAACTTTTAGGGAGGTGATTTTTCAGGAATCCGAGGATCCAAATATCAAGCTCAGGGTCTAGGCTACCTATGCTCCAAGTTTGGTGGGCATCCGCCCAAGTTTCATCCATAAAATCTCTTGCCCTAGGAAATCTAGGGCTTGCAGCGAAATTTTAGGGTTGTGATTTTTCAGGAATTTGAGGGTCCAAATATCAAACTTAAGGTCTAGGCTACCTATGCTCCAAGTTTGGTAGGCATCCTCCCGAGTTTCATCCATAAAATCTCTTGCCCTAGTTGCTACTCTAAGAGGGAAACACTAGGTCTTTCTCTCTCACCTTGGGGACTTCTTTGATGGTTGTATGAGCTTAGTATTCGATGGAATAAATCATTCAAAAGCCTTTCTCCTATCCCACCCTTAGTTAGAGAGCACTATGAAGAGTCTTCTCTCGAGATTATGCATAAACCCTAGGTCTCTTGTGGTCCCACTCTAGACTTCTAAAGGATAGTTAAAGTCTATTTAAAGGCATATAATCATCATTCAAGGATTCTTGAGAGGTCCTAATCATCTTAGCAACCTTGAACTTAGGAATTCTCATCATCATTGAGTATCACTAGCGCTAGTTCTAGGTATCCTCATAGCCCTTTCTTGGAGAGCCATTAGCTTCTTCTTGAAGCATTGAGGCCTTAATTGAGGCTCTCTTTTGAATGGGCCTTCGAAATAACATCATACCTTGCCATTGATCCTACAATTCAAGTGGTTTCCCTCATACCAGGACTCCTCCCATCGATGAAATTCCGTAAAGAGAAGGGGACACTGACTGAGGTGACAGTGGGTCTTTGTCTCATTGTTTTCATTTGGTCTAGTAGTTGTCCCTTAGGTACCCCTCCTAGGACCCTTGCTAAATTGAGTGGCAACATGTCTCCTGGAATGTGACAAGATGCTAGAATGCCAAATATCCTAAAGTGACTAACATTTGCCTTCTTCCCCATGAATGCCTCCTTAGGAGTCATCTTGCCAAGCGCTATATGTGGGACCCTACTCTGTATATATATTGTTGTACTGCATGCCTCTACCCAGAAATAGCACGGGAGATCCTGGTCATACAACATCACTCTTGTTGCCTCCAAAATGGAAAGGTTCTTCCTCTCAGCAACCCCATTCTACTACGGTTGTAACGAACCGTCCATTTTCTCCTAATTCCTACCCTAATACAAAACTCTTGGAACTCCTTACTAGAGTACCCTCCTCTGTCTAACCAAAGAATATGCATCTTTCTACCTATCGCATTCTCCACTAGAGCTTTAAACTCCTAAAAGCGATTGAAGACCTCATCCTTTGTCTTCAAGAAGTAGATCCAAGTCTTCCTAGAGAAATCATCGATAAAAGTCGCAAAGTACTCGAAGGATAATTTGTAGATATCGACCCACATATATCTGAATGCACTAAGTCAAGTATCCCCTGCTATCTACTATCACTCATTGGAAAATATGTTTTCGTAAACTTCCTCGACACACATACTCTACAAATGTCATCATTCCCTATGCTCACCTTTGGAACATTGGTCACCATCTCACAAAGCAATATAAGTGCTCCATGATGTATATGGCCCATCTTCCTATGCCATAGATCCGCTCATCCCTCAAATTGCTATTGGTAACCAGTGCCTTAAGGAGTGTCCATCTGCAACCTATACAACCCACCACTCCTAACTCCATTCACTATAGGTGACCTCCAATCCTTGTACTTCAATAGCACCTATGCTCCTCTAAAGAGTGCATTAGGGCCCTTATCTTGAGGGATAGATACAAGGATCAAGTTCATCCCCAAGCCTGGCACATACAACACGTGATGAATCAAAATCAACTTGCCATTCCCCCTCTAAAATAAAACAATCCCTCTTGCAACTGGGTTGCACTTGGACTTGTTCCCCATCTAAATCTGAAATTTGACATCCTCCTCCTTATAACTGGAGAAGTAATATATAACTCCTGTCATGTGAAATGACACTCCACTATCTATATAATAGACACCCTGTGAAGTTGAGCTAGATAGGCAAGCGATCAATGCGAATTCCTGATCCATCCTGCTAGAGAGCTCATCTGCACTAGTTGAAGTTGTTGTTTGCTTCTTGCTCTTCTTCTTTCTTTGTGGACAATGGTTGACATAGTGGCCAAGCTCATGACAACCATAGCACTTGACCTTCGAAAGGTCCTTATTATTCTTCTCTCCTTTTGGGTCTGATCCCTTGTTGGATCTCTTCTTTTCCTTCCCTTTTCCTGCTAGGGCTATGTTCTCATGTTCCTTCTCAAACTTCGAAGTTTTGCGACAACTGCCACTATTGCCACTGACCAAGCTAAGTCTAAGCTCCTCCTAAGTGAAATCACTCCATAAGTGATCCCAACTTAGCAATTGGTCTTGCCCATTGATAACTTGGACAAAGACATCCCATTGCCTAGAGAAGCCATTCAGGGCCTATAAAGACCCTTACTATACCAACAATTTTTTTTTTTTTTTATAATGCATTTGTCAGTCCCAATATTCAAAAAAAAATTCCCTAATACTATTTCCTATAGAGATAGACATTTGTAACTCCATGGTTGAAGACATAGTGTAGATGTACAGATCATATTTCCTGCTACTACAAAGTTAATTTTGAGAGAATTATATGAAAAACTAGACTTAAACTCTTTGGCAAAGATTTTTGTTATTTTTATGATCACTTATGCTTTTTGTTTCTTGTGAAGAATTTTTTTTATCCTAATGTCTAACTGGATAGTGGTCCTTAACTCATACTTACTGTAACCTAACAATGTTTCTTATCCTATTCTCACTATAAACATATAGATGTATATAATAAAATGTCCCAATTTTCTCAATCTCCTAAATGTAATTCTATTTAAATTCAAAACTTGTTATATCCTTATTTAATAAGGGATCCTTTCTTTTCAAATGTTAACTTTATATTCTATATACATATTCACTACATTATGGAGGTCGCATTCCAAAATTCCTACTTGATTGGTTTGTTAAAATGTTGGACCTTGGTCCATTTATATGGTGATATATCCACATTTGAATAGGAATTGTTAATGTGTTCCTATGTTCATAACACTCTTACCATATGCCAAATACCATCTAATGGTCTATTAACACACTCATTATATTTTTTTTACTTCTATTCTGAAACTATACTTATAATTAATAGTTTTATAATTTACCTCCTATGTGGGATTAATGTGGTGAGGAATAACCCACTTAGGAATTCATCCAGTCTCTTATTTGTTCCATTCTTGAGCGGGAGTTTGTTTTACATTAGCCACATGTCCCAGTCTGTATTAACTTTATTGACGACTTGGATCAACTGTTGTCAAATCAACGGATTTCTTGCAATTAGGGTTACAATGGTGGTTTAATGACTTCCTGAAGTTCGTTTGTCGCCAACTCATTTTACTCAGTGATATGGGTCATGTTGCCTATTACGACTAGGGTTTCATTTTGTTTTTCAATGGCACTTTACATTTTCTGGATGGGAAGGTAACAGGTGTATCTGAACCTCCTTCCTAAGTGCATTGCCTCCATCTATCATGTGGAGGCTATTGACTTTGCAATTTGTCAAGGGAAGGGGATACTACTCAGAATAATTATCAAAGGTAATAATTAAATGGTTTTCTCCCAATCAAAACTCTTCAATTATTTGCTTTACTATGCAATGCTTCTTCCATATACTAATTCGTTTGAATGTTTCATTCTACAAGCCTGCAGGAAAACCATTTGGGGTCTCGAAGGAGGCCTGTTACCCAGCACCTATGGGTAGCATGCATAGGAGAATTTTTTTTTCTCCTAGATGGTTCTCATTCGACAACCAATAGCTCCTTGCAGCACCTAGATAGCTCAATGTGCCATTTTCTCCGCCACCTAAGCTAGCCATGTGGTCCCTTGCCCATCTCTTATGAATGTATGTTTGAAGGTGTGCCTCTCGACCACAAAGGTATCACTTTTCATTTGTTTGATTGAGTGATTTTGTTTACTTTTCATGGGCACTTTTGGGCATGGATTGGTGGGGAGATTCAGCGAAAAGAGTGGGTTAGGTTTGTATTGTTGTCTCCATTGCCCGATTTCATGGTTACCCTTGTATCCTAGTTCTGTGGGATCTCCTTTACTGGCCATTAAGTTTATGGACTAGCACTACATGGGAAATCCTGATTTTAGTTGAGTGGTCCCGCTTCCCAACGCCATATACATCACCCCCCTTTCACTCATTTTAACCCCATTCATCATTTTTCCCATCTAGGTCCACATGTGTCCACTGGGCCCACATGGGTTAGCCTCCCCTTCCTCTTGTCCACACCTTCGGTCGGGCCTGGAACAATGCCCCGGAGGTTGATGCAGCTAAAAAGAAAAGAAAATCATAATTTGGCCACTCTCAATAAGAAAAGTACCACAAAATGCAAAAGATGGTTGGGACATACAAATTTAGCAAGTGGGAAAAATCCAAACATGAGTTCTACCCCTTATCCATGACCATTAACCTGGTTCCTATGGGCCCTATATGAGCCCCATCCATCATTAAGAAACCCTTGATAGTCCTAACCCATGGTGGGTGATGAACTTCCCCACCTAAGGGGGTATCCACTGCTCTATATTACACATCATGCTCTCATCCCCTAGAGCCTCAAGAAGTTATCAAGAAAAATCAATCAAAGGCAAGAAGCATATGAAAAAGGGTGGAAAAACAAAGGTCACGGTAACTCATGTACCATAATTTTCTCCGTCCTACATTCATATATCTAGGTGTGGGCTTTCCCTATTATAGCTACCCTTGTACCATGACATGTGGTCTGGATGTTTCCCCTGATCCCCACTCTGTTCCATTACTATATTATTTTCCACCTGCCACTTGAGGGATGTACATGGACATGTCACCCCCTTTAAAGGTTGAAACCACCTAATAGGGTCCTTGATTAACCCTTTATTGAATTTGGAGACACTTGTACATGCCAAAGCCCACTATGGAAGGGCATGCCACCATGAAGTGCCCCATTGATTCCATGACTTGTAAGCGCTTTTACTTGATTATTCTAATTATTTTTTGTATTAGAAGGCAAGGGGACGCATTGGATCTTATGCAGGTGGGTCTCCATTTGGGGCTTGGTCTCCCTATACGAGTCCTAGCCCTCCAGAGGGCCACATTGGCACTTGTAGGGTGAGTGTGAAGAGCCATGGGATGGATCCCCAACACCACTCATTGATTGCACGTGTTCCACCTATTGGATGAGGATGATGTATCTGGTTCACTGTGCCCAACTGACTCCACATATGTACCATACACTTGGCAGGTGTTCTGGGATCTAGAGGATGTCTCCCGTTGCAAAGGGAGGGCTTATATCAACATCCTAGCCCTTACAGATGGTCCACTGGAATTTTCGATTGTTAAAATTGGCAACTAGGTCCAAACTTCATATGGGTCATCTTATTCATGGCCGATAATATTTTTATTAGATTCCTCTCGTCAAGAGGTGTAGGATTGATATAAAAATCATCCGATTCCGATAAGTATTCATGGAGATATGAATTTATTTTGATTATGGAATTATTATCAAGCCGACCTACAACTCATGTAGGCTCAAAAGCCCAACAGTCGTATCT
>APFE030907980.1:7514-21120 GCA_000404065.3 Pinus taeda | reverse complement strand
TACTAAGTTTTAGTGTGTTGTTCCAAACTATCTTGTTATTTTTGCTGTGAGTATTCGTTAAGTCTTCAAAATAGTTCGCTCTGAGTATTCGTTAAGTCTTCAAAATAGTTCTGAGGTGCGCGAAATCCAAGTCTGGGAAATTAGCCTCGCCGTTCGCGAAGGTAGCTCCGGAAATCTACTTCGGGATGCGCGAACTTAGTTTTGCGAAAGTCGTAACTCTTTGCTTCTCCCCTCCACGAAAACGAAAATTAAATTCGCCAAATATTTCCAATACCCATTAGAAATGCGTCGATAGAGAAAAATGCCTAAGAGGCCGCGGTGTTGGACCCTTGCGATATCCACCAAACCAACATCCTAAGTGCGCTCTTATAAATAATGTTGCATCCCAATAGTTCCATTTGCTGGAAGATATCACCAGGTGCAGCGTTACTGGTCATAACGTTGCAGTAACGCTGCGCCTGGTGAAATGTTCAAGAATCCCTCGCAGCTAGAAGTCGCCGTGATTTCGCTTTGATATAACTAATGTAATCAGAGTACTTCATGGGACGCCTTTCCGGATAAATGTGCGTCTCTTCCTCTAATCTGACGGGTGATCTATTCCAGTTGACACTTTCTTCCCGCGACCCGACAGAGGCTGTAACATAGTCGACATTACAACTACCAATGTCACTTAAAGCAGTCATACTATCAGCGGTTTCCTCTTCAGTGGCAGTCCCAGCAGAGGGTTTTGCTGCGATTTCGGCCACTTTCGCAGAGCATGCACACGCATGGAGTAATGTAATCTTCAGATTTTGAAGGACTCACGCTTGGACTGGTACTCAGAGCAGGGGGCTACTTCTGCTTCTTTACTTTCCAAGAGGGCGGATTTCAACGATTAGGTTTCTGAAAATTGCTACTTTCCTTAGGCGAATCTGCAATGACTAATTTCCCTTTGGAAATTGGCGCCTTCCTCTGCCCTGCATTGCCCCTTTTCTGGTGTCACCAGCTGCCCTGCATTGCCCCTTTTCTGGTGTCACCAGAAAAGGGGCAATGCAGGGCAGCTGGTGACACCAGAAAATGGGCAATTCAGGGCAGAGAAAGGCGCCAATTTCCAAAGGGAAATTAGTCATTGGAGATTCGCCCACCAGAAAAAGGGCAATGCAGGGCAGGGGAAGGCGCCAATTTCCAAAGTGAAATTAGTCATTGCAGATTCGCCTAAGGAAAGAAGCAATTTTCAGAAACCTAATCATGGAAATGCGCCCTCTCGGAAAGTAAAGAAGCAGAAGCAGCCCCCCGCTCTGAGTACCAGTCCAAGCCTGAGTCCTGCAAAATCTGAAGATTATGTTACTCCACTCGTGTGCATGCGTTGCGAAAGTTGACGGAAATCGCAGCAAAACCCTCGGGCGGGATCTGCCGAGGAAACCGCTCATAATATGACTGCTTTAAGTGACATTGGTAGTTGTAACGTCGACTATGTTACAGCCCGTGTCAGGTCGCGGGAAGAAAGTGTCAACTCGAATAGATCACCGGTCAGATTAGAGGAAGAGACCCACATTTATCCCGACAGGCGTCCCATGAAGTACTCTGATTAAATTAAATATATCAAAGCGAAATCACGGCGACTTCTAGCTGCTAGGGATTCTTGAACATTTCACCAGGTGCAGCCTTACTACAACGTTATCACCAGTAACGCACCTGGTGATAACTTCCATCATTGTACAATATATTATGAACCATCATGAAGCAACATAACCATACATTGTACAAATCTTTGCACATATAAATTATATATAACAACTTTCTCTGCCTAATCCATGATGAATTCTGAGAACTTTTTGTACGTTGTTGATGCCATTATTGATAATAACACTGCAATAATAATAATACATTAACGTTGCAGTAACGCTGCACCTGCTGATAACTTCCATCATAATACTTGTAACGCTCCTGTAATCATGCCTCCATCCTCGTTGTGCCGTCTCAACGATGTCAGTTACCAATTAAAATGAATGATTCGAATGCTTTAGTCAATCTTGCTAGTCATACGCAATAGGCTCCACAGTGCAATCATGAATTCAGCTTGCAAATACAACTCCATGCTCCAAGCCTTCGAGATTAAGACTCCACACTACAGATCTTCGGAAACATGATTCCATACTGCAGAATACACGTTGTCCGTAGATTTAAACGCTCCAGGTCGAGGTCAGACAATAAATGATGTTCATAACACAAATTTGAATGCTCCAGATTGATGGTTCCATTATAACGCTTCAAACGATAGACTGTCAGACGGATACCGCAGGAGATATGAAATGTTCCTCAACAGACGTAGCTTTACCACTGACATCGACAATATTTCTAGAAAATTTCATCTTCTTGGTAGAACCGTTGTAAAGCTCTTCGAGTGTGCAAGGTAATTTATTTTCAACGGTCGGGGCCTTCCGAGGTCGGGACTGAGATCTCTCGTTCTCGTTATAGGAGGACCTGGAAACACTTTCTGTTGGCCCAAACCCACAGAACATGTATCCGAAAATCGTGATGATCTGGATGTACCCCCGCCTAACCCGAAACCCCTACCCATCGAAAAGGGGGTGGTTGGAACTGAAAAACTCTGCAAATATGTTCTCTGCATTCCTTGGATTAAAATTGAATGGTCCTGATCCTTTTGAAAATGTTAAAGAACCTCCTGCACTTGGCGGCGGAACCTTCCCTTTCAAACCCTCTTTACCATGTTGATCATAAATCACGCGTTTCTTTTTGATCACTCAACACATCATAACCTTCTGATATTTGTTTGAATTTTGCTTCGGCTTCCTTCTTCTTGTTGGGGTTTTGTAAGGGTTCCATTTCATGGCCAATTTTCTATGAGCCTTCTTCAAATAATCGTCGCTGGCATTCTTCCCCATATTCAAAATGTTATAATAATCGACACTCATGATGACAGCACTTCGATTTTAACAAAATTGAGCACGAGAAAGCACGGCTCCTAATATTAAACCCTTGACCTTTCGTTCAAAAGCTAGGAAGTCCAAACCTTCACCTATGCGATGAAAGAAAGCCTGAAACCTCTAATATGTGAGAAATCTACGCTCTGCAATATGGAGGTTGCGGGAGAGGATGTCACCACCAGGGGCAGTGGCAAATGAAGCTAGGATGCTCATAAACGTGATGTTTTCAGTGCTGAATGTCTTGGATGTTGGAAATGGTGGTGAAGAAGTATCCGTGTATCCACTGTAATAAGGATTGTTTAGTTTCTGCATTATATCTATTATATCAGTAGCTGCCCGTTGAATGTTCTAGTGTTAGTACGCATTAAAAAGATTCTCCCTTATCTCGAAGTGGTCTGCCACTATTTCCAAAAATTTTGTTGGATGGAGTGCAGAGTCTTTTTGCGCACACTTTGACTGTTGTGTCCCTTTGAAGACACTATCATCCTTGCCATCAGAGGCACATGGTATCCAAGAGAAATCTTTGTTGCTCCCATTTTTAGCACAGTTACTATGTAGAAGATGCGTTCATTATCGAGAATTGAGAGCAAATATAATTCGATTCATGATCAAATTCCCATTGCAGTTGTTTGCCATTCCTTCTTTGAATTGTAAATTGTATTCAGCACTGAATATTCATATCTCTGTGTTGCATTAAATATATTACACTCATTTCTTTGAAATTGAAATATTGTGCAGGTATTGCAAGTTTGGCTAAATTTCTACGGGGTGAAAGTTAGATACACAATTTATCTTCTTAAATTGCTTATCTCTATCAAGACATTTTTGGTGATGCTTTCTTATGACCTTTGAAATAGAAGAGAATCTGCAAACAAAACTTGCTCTTTAATGCCAATTTTCCAACCAAGGCTACTATAAAATTCATAATGCAACAAGTTTTTCCTCATGATGTTGCCACTCTCCCCCTGGGCTGATTTTGCTCCTCTAATATTGAATGAATGACTGCCTTTCTTTCTAGAGTAGCTTCCCCTAAGACTAAGCTAGGTCACTATTTGTTATTTATTCTTCCTTTTCCATAGCTTAGTTAGTTTCCTCCTTGTGCCTACATTTTGTCTCACTGTTTGGATTCCTTGCAGTGTCCATATTTTGTCTAGAGTTCTTTAAGGTATAGTGCAGCTTGCAGTCTTTAGCTTTGTGTCCTAAATTGCTATATAGATAGCACCTTATATGGCCAAGCAAAGGAACAAATGATGTGTGTTTTCTTGATTCATTTATATTTTTCTTTACATACCTTTTACATTCAACAACTTTATGTCCATTGGTGTTCTTGCAAAGAGGGAGAGTCTTTGCAGTAACCATCACATACAAGCTTCCATACACTAGGTCCATAAGCTATCAATTTAAGTTTAGCCTTATGTCTCCATTCATGAAAGTTTGATGTACTAAGCACAGACACACTTTGACAGTCCATGATTAGTTGTTATGCTTATACAAAAGGAACCAAATTTGATACCAATTAATGAAAACTTGACTAAACTAAGGGGGGGAGGGTGAATCAGTTTAGCATACTCATGGGCATTAAACTTCTTCTCATTAAACTCATTAATTGAAACATTACATGAGAAACTTACCAAATAATGACCAATATTGAATATGTGAATAACAAGTAATAATCAAACCAAAACATCACATGAACACATAATAACATCACATATTGACTCTAGATATATGTGGAAATCTATAAAGGGAGAAAACCACGATTTTATTATTGTTGTGATGTAAAGGCAAGCTCCTACTCCTTATTACATTTGATTTTCTATAGGCTCCAACCTATAGTTACCTACTACCTCAATTTTCTTCAAGCTGCAAGGAAGCTCTAACTCCCATATGTTTTCTATAGGCTACAACCCACAATAGGCTCTAAACTGATATTTATCAAGCCACTAATTGAAAGGAGACTACCATCTCCTGATGCAAACGAGAATTAACAATGTGTTGTTTACCTAGTCATAATTTTTGTATATCTCCATCTTCATTTTTGCATCTTCTTTCTTTCAAATCTGCTTCACATCAACTTCATAAATGTTAGGTAACTATTACATAATAGCTCAATCAACTCCCTCACATTCTCCCATCCTCTACCCTCTCAATGCCTTCCAAAATCACATATTTTATAGAGATAGATTGTTGGTTGTTTGTATCCCACATAGGAATATGAAGTGAATAGGATTGACTCTTTGCCTTCCACTCATTTGTTTCCAAAGTCTTCATATCTTGAATATTAGAGCACAAAAATAAATATCCATCTAATATTAGTTTCATCCACAAGTAATGATTAAATACATAAACCTAATGGAAATATCAAATAGCAATATTTATCATTAATGCATTGCAACATCTTTTCCTTTGCCTTGGAGTCTTGCCTTTGCATCACAACAATTCAAATCAATCAACAATTTTACATCACAACAAATTCTTCAATATAGCAATCTCTGCAACATTATCAAAACATTTCAATGTATCACAACTCCTCTTCCTTCTTCTGCTCCTTTGCCTTCTTTCTCTGCTTATTGCTCCTTGTATTGTTGCTGCTCCTTGCCTTGCTACTTCTTGCTACTCCTTGCATTGTTGTTGCTCCTTGCCTTGTTGCTTCTTTCTGCTCCTTGCATTGTTGTTGCTCCTTGCATTCCTTCAATGCTCCTTTTCCATCAATGACAATATTTCCAACAAATATCATAAGGAAATGCACTTTTAATTTTGAACTTGTTTGTAACCAAACACTTCTGGATTTTCTCAATCCGTTTCCACTACATCTCGGATATATTGCTGGCCCACAAGTCACAACCCTGGAGAATCATCAGAATCACTAAAATCCCAAAAATAGTTAGAGTGGTTGTTGAGTCCCTAACTTTGCCTCTCTACACTTGTTTTGAAAAGCATAAAATGCTTTCCAAACCCCCAATATTTCATTTCTTTCTACAACCATCCGAGCTTAGATTTTTGTTGAAGTCAATTCTGAGTTATTTGTAATTTGTAACTTCTTTCAGAATGCTGCCTAGGAAGTAGAACTTATGTTGGTTATGCTTTTCTTTTGTTAGAGAAAACCACTACTTTTGTTTTGATAATATTGACTTGCATCCCCACCCTTCTACAAAATTTCTCAAGGGAAAATAAGTGCTCTTGCAAACCAAGAGTAGATTTAGCAATTAGAATAAGGTGCATACAAAATAAGCCTGATAATGAACTTGCCAAAATGGATACCATCACCCATTTGCGAATTTAGCCAATATAGAAACCAAAAAGTGTAGGAGACAATGGGAAACCTTGCTTGACCCCGATATCACTTCTAAAAATTTCATAAATTTCTGTTGAAGTTCTAATTTTGACTCTCACCTCTTCAAACAACTTATGCACAACTTCTCTCAAATGCCTTGGAACCCCAAGTTCCTCCATTTTGTGCCAAGGCTTATCCCTAAGAACCGTGTCAAAGGATTTTCTGAAATCAACAAAGAAACAAAAGGCTTCTTTTTTTTTCTCTGAAATTTTTTCATGATGTGCCTTGAAGTTATACCATTATCAACTATGGAATTTTTAGGTCTAAAACCTACTTTCCCTTTAGCACACTTATCTCTTTCCTCTGCCCACTTGTTGATTTATTTTATAACATGCTTCCAAATAAATTTGCAAACAAGGAGTTTATCATTATGGTCCTATAATTGGAGGGATTATTGATGTCACCACTCTTGAAAAGAGGTATTGCCAAACTATTTGTCCAATCTGTGGGGAATCCCTGTTGTACGATATTGTTGAAAATTTTTTTAATGTGAGGTGCAATAATTTTAAGCCCCACTTTAGATACTCTGCTTGGATTTCAGCTAAGTCTTTTTCTTTTCCAACACCCAACTTCTTGATACCCATCTCTACCTCTTACACCATGAAGAGTTTTTTCATCAGTGTTAACCAAGGGAGGAGCGCCAACCTTGGGATCCTGCTCATAAAATTGTCTTGCATAGTCGAACCATTTAGAAGTTGTAATGTTGTTTTTAGTTTGCACCTTTCTCGATTGGAGCTCCTTCCAAAATAATTTGGGGTTATTTTTCCCAAGGAAGATTAGTTCTTCTCTCCTCTAAACCATGAAATCAACCTTTTTCTTTCTTAATATATGCTTGTAAGCTTTGAGATTTATGTTATCCTTATTTGACTCTTTCCACATTCTCCTTTCCTTTTTCATTCCCTGTCAAACCAAGCATTAACTGGAAAGAAATTTGTTTAAGTCTTCTTAATTGTTTCTCTTTTGCACTCTACAAGTGCATTTTGAACTAAATGTGTTAATTCATGACTATGAAGGCAGTGAAATGAGATTTTCTCCTTCTCAAAGAGCCTCTCTATCATTATTTTGAAGGTATTACAATTTTTTGGAGTCAATAGAATTCTGCCCTTTGGGATATTTTGTTGAACACACTAACTTTTTGACCCTAACTGCTTCTTTCCGGTCCAAGAGAAACTTAAATAAATTGACTTGTGATGTGATTTTAAGTACCAAATTTGATATCCAATCAAAACTTCCTCCATTTTCTCACACAAACTATGAGAACATATTACATAATCTACTACACTTGATCCATTTTAAGTATTGCAAGTCAAATTATCAGACTTTTTCCATCTAGTCAAACCATCACAAATGACTAAATCTAAAGGATTGCAACCTTTTTCCTCTGAAATTCTTTCCCACTCTTTTGTAAGCCAGATAGGGTTGCGGTCTTATTTACAACAAATAATGCTAGCTTTCTCACTTGCAGTCCTAGCATTCAAATCACCCACTTAAGGACTTCACCTAGGTTAGACTATGTTGCAGTATCTGCTTTTAGGGCTGCAAAAGGATATTTGTAGTCAAACCCTCTACTTTTTTATATTTTTGAAACTTGCGACACAAAATAACATGCTGCAATTCTAATGTGATTTCTATTTTTTGATATTTTAAACCAAAAAAATTGTTTATTTGAGTCTTCTTTTTCTAGATGAATGAAACAAACTTCTTTTTCTCTCACTAATACCATCATACCCCTGTATACATATTATATACATATTATCGACTTTACTCATCACTAGGGATGAGGTGAGGGAAATTAATGAGGGAGGGTAGTGCTAACTCCTTTCTAAGTTATTTTCTAATAAATAAGAACCTATAGTAAAGAGAAAAACTACAAATAGAGAAAGAGAAGGAGCACGTAAAGATAATAGGAATCCCTTCGAACCATTATTAAATAACATTCCTTGCGGTTACATGTTAGGTCCCTATATTACTAGTGATTCCCCCATTACTATTGTCATTGTAACCCTTATTGTTATTGTTGTGCCCCTATTGTCCCCATATTGTTATTATTGTGCCCCATAAAAGCCCACTAGTGTTATTTTTGTGCCCTTATATTATTATTTTTATGTCGCCTTCGATTATATTGTGACCCCTTAGACTCCTATATATAAAAAGGAGGTTTTTTCATTTGTATCATCCAAGAATTGTTCACTTTTGTAATGTAAAGGAGGTTTCCCCTCGAAGAGCCTGATTTCTAAGTCGTTGATCTATCTTTTCTATCCTTTTGTGAGCTGATTTCATAACATTTGGTATCAGAGGTTTGGATTCTAGGGTTTGTTGCTCCAAAAGAGGCCATCGTGGAATTTTCACTATAACTTTGTTTTTGTGATGTTTCAAATGCTAAAAAATAAACCCATTTGAGCTGAAATCTCAATGTTCCTCGAGTGCAAATTTCAGGTCTTGTCTCACTAGTTTTGGAGATATCATCCATGGAAGTTAGGGTGTTTGAAGGCTCCTGAATTACATCCCAAACAAGTGACCTTGGGAAAATCATCATAAATTTCTCTCTGAGTATGAGATTGAAATTTCATAAGACGTTATAGAAAGATGATGAACCTTAGTTTTGTGTGCATTTTTTCAGGTGCAAAGGTTGAAACAATGACACGTGGCACTTCGTACAAGTTCACTCTACTAAAAACGTGTATAATCAAGTCATCCCTGGAGATCTATCATCACCAACATATATATTTTTGGTTTTAAAATCATTTAAAGAAACACCATGGATTTGTTTTTGGCCATGTGATAAGAAGCTCCAGAATCAATGAGCCACTTATGATAAAATTAAGTTGACCATTGTCTAGATGAACAATTCCAGTCCCTACAACACTAAGAGATCTATCATCACCAACATATATATTTTTCGTTTTACAATCAATTAAAGAAACAACATGGATTTGTTTTTGGCCATGTGATAAGAAGCTCCAGAATCAATGAGCCATGCATGAGAATGAGAAGAAGAAGATACATTTAGTGCATAACGAGACCGAGATTCTTGACAACGACATGCAGAAAGTGTTATTCCTACAGATGAAGTTGAAGTTGAAGAGTGCTCCAAATGGATGTTATGCTTCTTCATTGCTGCTTCCAAGGCTTCCATCTTCTTAAAGAATTTGGATTCTAAGTGGCCATCTCGATTACAAAAGTTGTAATGTCTATCAGTCTTCTTCCCTTCGTTTTTATTTGCCTTATAATTTTGTTGAATTGATTTTTCATTTTGAGACTGAAATTGCTTAGGACCCAGGACCATTCTTTTTAGGATAGTGCTTCTTAGGATTCTTTGAATTTGGTTGTTGTTGGGAGCCTAAGGCTTTCTTAGAAGAGTTTCCAAGATTAAGAAGACCAATATGTAAGAGTTTTTCTTGTTCTCTTATTAAAGAATCACAAAAGGCATCACAAGAGGGGGACTTATAGTCTTGTCCTTGAGAAATAAAGGCTTCTCTAATAGAATGGAAGGTGGAAACAAACACAGAGTAGGCTGGTTCCAACTTAGTAAGAATGGAATAGATAAGGCTACCATCTTCTTTCTTAACCTTAACACCTTTCAAGAGAAGTCTAAGGGTCTTGAACTTTGACAAAAAATCTTCAATGGAAGAAAAATTATTTGGATCCAACGTAAGCAACTCATTTTCGAGTTGATGGGCTCTAATTTCATTTTTAATTCCAAAAGCTTTAGTGAGCTGTCTCAATGCTCCATTAGGGGTATCAAGTTCTGCGATATGGAATTTGAAGTCTGGAGAAATAGACATCTCACATCCCTATCAACCCACATGCTTGATCTTGCCTATTTTCCAATTTGGCTGCCTTATCTTCATATTAGTTAAGTTTAGTTTCTTGGCCTGAGGCTATTCTGTAAAGATCTTTACTTCTATGTAAATCTATAATGTAGCACCACCATTGGAAGTAGTTGGTGATGTCAAGAATAACTTGGCATGGAATTTCCATTTTAACAGAAACCGAAGTTGTAGATGTTAAAACTAAGTGTTCCAATGGAAAGATCTCGAAAAATTAGGCCAATTAAAAAAATGGCTTCCAGATGAAGAAGTTATGGCTTTTTGAAGAAAAGTTGTTGAATATGCTGACGAAGTGCTTGAATGTGCAGAAGTGAATGATAATGTTATGTTTTTAAAAAAGAATCTCCCCCTTCCAAACTTAATCTAATTAGCTCGCTTTAAAAAATGATTTTATGTGACCCACTTTTATAATAAGTAAAAGTCACTTTTACAATGGTCCTTTATGAGCTACCCACTAAATTGTAACTTAAATAAAAAATAAAGAGACTTTAGAATTATAAGTGACTCACTTTTTATAATGGGCGAGATTTTTTTTACATAAAGTAACTTTAAAACATAAGTCATGTGCTTTTTGAAAAAGTAACTCAACAAAAAAGACTTGAACTCAAGACCTCTATTCTCATAAAGTAACTTTGGACCAAGTGAGCTAGTTTAAAAGGTTAGTAATTTTTGAAAAAGAAAAAGGGTTTTTTTTTCTTTAGTCATAGAAGCTTTGGGGTGTGTGTTTGCTGAAAAAGCTTTTTTTGCCTACAAAATAAAAAACCACACAACCCAACACAAACATACAAAAAAACCAAACCTTACGGCTTGAAGTTAGCTTTTTCCAAACACTAAATATTTTCCTCAATGTTTATGATTTTCAGAGATCACACTAAGGCACAGAGGAAAAGAGAATACGCATGAGAAAAATGCTTCCTTTCTGTTTCTGATTTCCCAGCTCGCACAGAGTCACAGGGCAAAGAGAATACACAAAAATGAAAGGTATAGATCTGGTAATAAAAAAAAAGAACTAAATAAACTGAAATAAATAGAGAGATGAATAACTAGAACTGCAAATAAAGATTGTATACCTCCAGATCTTAAAAATGATGTAGCCAGGGCTATCGGAAACCTTTTTGCGTGAAACGAAAGGGGTTCCTCACTGGAACAGATGCTCCTAACACAATAGAGCAGTCCGCTCAGCTTGAAAGTAGTCAGAAAAAATAGATCTAGGAAACCACAATCGCATACACTCGCAGTGGCTTCAGATTTGGATCACCAACGGATGCGGCCCTCAAATAGCTCTGATACCATGTAGGAATTTACAGCGTAAGTTCCTTAGATAGAACACCAAAGGACACCACTCGCAAATAGATAACAGATCAATACACCAGTATTTTTGACATGGTTAAAACCCTCAAAGAGGGAAACAATCCATGACCTGAGCCAACATGACCACTTTAGGCAATTTATTAATGTAAAAGAAAGAAAATTTACATAAGCTTCTCTCATGAACGATCACCATACAAACGACCCTCCATGCTCTTTAAATAGAGATCACGGTCTAATCGGGTGTTAAGCCATGGATCAAGTGCTAGTAATACCAAGGAGAGAATGAACTGTCGGATCACTTAATGTCTAGAACATATCGTGACTGTTGGATTGTAAGTTACAAAAGTACATAGTAAATAAACACACTTTACCTAACTCTATACTAGACCAAGTTATACTTAACTATTTCCTATGTGTCGGAATACCCTAACAAAACAAACCCTAGAGAAAGAAGAAATGTATCCAACCATATCTTGTAATGCATTGGCCAGAATTAACACTCCTCAAACTATCAAGATAGAAGGACATATCAAGAAGAAAAAGGTAATAATGTTGATTGATTCAGGCATTACCCATAATTTTATCCATTGTAAGATAACCAAGGAATTGAATTGCTTCTTATATCCAACAATAGAGTGTCAAGTGATGGTTGCAAGTGGAGGTACCATAAATTTCTTTGGAAAGTGCCATAATATCAAGCTATCCATGGGATAATATGTATTGAATATTCCAATTCTTTCCATTCCAATGGGTGGTGATGATGTTGTATTAGGAGTCCAATGGATACAATCCTTGTGTACAATAGCTTTTAATTTTCAAGAACGTTTCATGAAATTTTCTTTAGAAGGAAAGGAAGTTGAATTAAGGGGTATCACAGGGAAACTAGGAAAGATAATTAGCACTAACAGAATGACAAAGCTTCTAAAGAAAGAACAATAAGACATAATTGCACAATTATGTTCGCAAGAGGTTCCCACATCGAAATCATCTATTTCTCCAGATCTCCAAAAAGTCTTGGACAATCATTCCAAGGTATTTGAGACTCCCAAAGGCCTCCCACCTATTCATGATCATGATCATGCTATTCATTTGATTCCGGGAAGTGTTACTCTAAACATCAGGCCTTATAGATATCCCTATGCCCAAAAGAGTGAAATTGAACGTGTATGGTTGCATAAATGCGAGAGGCTGGTATAATTCAACATAGTCAAAGTTCTTTCTCTTCTCTAGTAGTATTGGTTCACCAGAAAGATGGATCATGGTAGATGTGTCTGGATTATAGGGAGCTCAACAAGCTCACTTTTAAAGATAAATTTCCCATTCATGTCAATGATGAATTATTGGATGAATTACATGGATCAATTTACTTCACCAACTTGGATCTTCATTTAGGATATAATCAAATCATAATGAAGACATAAGACATTCCAAAAACAACATTTAGAAATCATGAGCGTCATTATGAATTTTTGGTCATGCCTTTTGGCCTTACCAATGCACCTTCTACATTTCAAGGTTTGATGAATTCCACTTTCAAACCCTTCCTTAGAAAATTTGTGTTAGTATTTTTTGATGATATACTAATCTACAGCAAGTCTTGGAAGGATCATGTTGAACATGTTGACAAGGTGCCACAACTATTGGAGGAGAAACAATTATTGCAAAAAGATCCAAATGTTTCTTTGGAGTACAAGAGGTGGAATATCTGGGTCATATTGTATCTCATGAAGGAGTTAAGGTAGACCCTAGCAAAATTAAAGCCATTAAGGAATGGAAAATCCCCACATCCATAAGAATCTACGAGGATTTCTTGGGTTGACAGGGTATTATCGCAAGTTTATTAAGAATTATGGGAGAATAACAACACCTTTAACAACATTATTGAAGAAAGATGCATTTTCATGGATTCCAGAAGCAACGAAGGCCTTTGAACATCTTAAAGTGGTAATATGCCAAGCATCGGTCTTATCTACGTCTGACTTCACAAAAACCTTTATTGGGGAATGTGATGCCTCAGGAAATGGAATTGGTTCTGTTGAATGCAAGAAGAAAGACCCATTGCTTTTGAAAGTCGTCCAATCAAACGAAAGTATTTACACAAAGCTATTTATGAGAAGGAAATGTTGGCAATACTACATGCACTTAAGAAATGGCGACCCTACCTAATGGGAAGACACTTCAAGGTAAAAATGGATCATGATAGT
>APFE030907972.1:40824-53038 GCA_000404065.3 Pinus taeda | reverse complement strand
TCAGGTCAGCTGTTATTGGCTGGTCTGCTATAGTAAAAGAGCAATCGTTGATCTTGGTTGTTACCCCGTCGCTTGGCTCTGGTAGCTAATTGCACTAGCCATGGGTTTTTAAATTTAACAGATTGTAAATTACAACGTTCCACTATTTGGGTTCACATAGCTTAGTGTGGCCCCGAGATCAATTAAAACAGATATGGTAAGGTTTGAGATTTTACCTTCGAACTCGACCATGGTTGGCTGATATTCCACCTGTCGGTCTTCCAAAGCCGCATTGATTCTGGGTACACTTTGACCAACCTCGCCAAATGTTGAGGCTTCATGAATTTGGGATAGTTGTTCAGTCCCTTTTCGCTGTGGGCAATTCTTAATGTAATGGGGTCCCCCACAACCCCAGCACTGCACCGAGGGCCTTGCTGTCCCTTCACTGTCCAACCTGGGTTGCTGTTCGCTGACTTTGGACTCATTTGTAGTTCTAAACTTAGATGCAGTTCTTGTTGCAAATCTGCTATTTTCTCCTTTGCCATTTCCTTTATTTCCATTGCTGCGATTTCCTTTGTTGTTTCCAACTGCCTTAAAACCCTTCTTCTCATTCCATTTCCTGCTAGCAGTTTCCCCTTTCTGTTTACTTTGTTGATAGGAGATTCTAGCTTTGCGGATTACTTCATCCATTGATTTAGGATTGTCAAATTCAATCCTCTCTCGCATATATGGGGGTAAACTGCTAACGAATCGTTGGAATTTCGCTTTTTCCTCCCTTATATATGGCACGTAGCGGAGTAGGGAAGTAAAGCGGGTGATGAATTCATCCATAGTCTACTGCCCCAATCGCAGATCATGGAATTCTCTCGCCTTTTCATCATAGAAGTGCTTAGTTAAATACCTCTCTTTAAAGAAACTTTGAAAATTGTCCCATGTTATGTTCTGCTCGGTGACCCCTTTTACAATCTTCATCTCCTCCCACCATAAGGTGGCCTTTCCCTGTAATTGAAAAATAGCCAGTCGTGCTTTAAGATTGTGGTCATATTCATAAAGCTGAAAATACTTGTTCATATTGATTAACCATGCTTCAACTGTTTCTTCTTGTTCTCCGTCAAAATATGGTGGTTTAATCTTGCGGAATTCCCCTTGTAATTCTACCCTTTGTCTTTTCGAGGTCTGCTGTTCAAATGCATTATCGGAGCGTTCCTCCTGCTCTTCCGATCCCTCGGGGGGTATGTGATGGTTCTGCTCTTCAGACATTCTTTGCTGTTCTGCACTAGGATTAACTGGTAGTTGATTTTGTCTGTTAGACAAACTTTTCAAAATTCTTTCTTGTTCCATCGTTAATCGGGCATTATCTTCTCGTAGTCGAGCCATCTCATTCTTTAGCTCCTGTGCTGTCTCCAGAATTGCTTGATTTGTGATTCTGGCTTCTTCTCCAAGTTGTACCCACAATTCTGGATTATTTTCTGGGTCGGGCACGCCCTGTCCCATTACAGGCCATCGCGGTGTATTATCTGCCCTCCTCATGTCTTTGTCCTCAGAATCCTGATCCTGTACATCATCATAACAACAGAAAAAAAAACGTTCAAGGGTAATAATGAAAATGACTATTTGTTTATTTATTTAATACAGTGTCCTTATTAATCATTGTTGTCTTACCCAGAGGCCACAATACTGTATCTGGGCTCTGATACCATATGTCACAACCCTCTACATCATAAATAATACATAAATAATTTTTTTTTTTTAATTTATTCACCTAAACAATACCTCCTTTTACGTTTCAAGGCAAATAATGGTAAAGTTATTAATGTTTAATTCCGATCCACATATCGGTGGAAATGTAATATGGTTTGGTTGTCTTTGGTCATTACCACCCTTCGCATACAACACATAAATGCATCCGTAATTTCATAATTTTGACAGCTTTAACTAATGGTTCAAGCGCCAGACAACTGTCTCCTTGGTTACCACCCTCGATTCGATTGTTGATTTTTTTGGAGAGCTAGCTGGCTGGAGTAAAGGCCACAGCCCTACCTGCAGTCTCCTCAGGATTTCCACAATGGATGAACGACGAGGACGTAATCTGATGATCAGACGGTGTAGGCTGAGTTGCCTCTGTAGAAGAGCTACTTAGGGTTTCATTCATTCATTCTTTGAACGTTATTCGCAAATCTGCTTCCTCCAGTTCGCAGAGCCGCCTCTTCCAGGAGATGATTTCCTCCAGTGTCGCCCCCATGCCATTGTAATCCATGGCTTGGGTCTTGGCTTGGATCAACACCGTTCTGCTTCATTTGCTGAGTTTGCAGTCATTAACTTTGTTAAAGGCGGAGCCATTGCTGACTTCCACTCTGAGCCTTCCATTCGGCTACCAGGTAATTCTTATTCCTCCTTAACACCTTTGATGCGCTTTGTTTTATTTTCCATTGTATTTTGTAGATGTAATTAATTTCCCATTCGCATTCTGGCTTGGAACAGGGAGACGGTTTGCAAAGATCTGCGGCGGCAAGGAAGCTACAAGGTTTTGCTGCCATGCGTGCATCCTATAGGTAAGTTCTGCAACGCCCAGTAGGAATTTATTAACTCCCTCCAGCTCCAAAGTCATTCTTATTGTTGTTCTCTTTCTGTCAGGGGTATTGTCGCTTACTGTTTGTGGCATGAGCATAATTGGTATTCTCGGACGGGGTACCTCCATAATCAAGGTTCTAAGTTCTGTCCCGGAGGGTTTATTCAATGATGCCGAATGGCATTTTATTGCAATTTGTTCTGATTAGTTATAATTTACATGTATTTCTTTACGGCTACTCGATTTCTTTTGAGACTATCCGAGGAATCCCGTTAGCTATGAATTCGAGTTTTAGTACTCGTTTAGCATATGTTCTCTAATGTATTCACATGGGTCAGTGTATGATTCCATTATATAATATTCAATAATGTTATTGTTACAGTTTCAGACGTTTATGGTTTCAGGGTTCGACCAGGGTTGACTGAACATGTTATTGTATTTTCACTGCTCTTTATACATATACATTTTGATTTCACATGTTAAATACTCTATTGTTGTTTGAATGCGGTTTTGCTCTTACACGAGCCACCGACTTTCTTTATTGTGGTGCCATATATGTTTACTCGGCATTTGGCGCACTGGTCGCAACTCCTTATTATTATTTTCTCTGTTTCAGCGTTTAATGGCTTTTCTTTTAACAGAGTATGCACATATAATTCGATGTTTTGGTTAACTCTTACATGTCGCAGTATCCGTCTCTGCTCTTATGTTCCATACCAGGTCGTATCGTCCAATGTATTCTACAAGTCCTCTCCTACTTAGTCCATCTGTTCATAATGTTGATATGGTATTCTTTCGGGTCGGTTATCTTGGCAGTGTCTAGATTGTGGACTAATTACAGCATCTGCTCTCTCATTTGTTGTATAAACTCTTTAACCCCATCAGGGTTTGTAGTGAATTTCCCATCGCGGGTTTACATAATTCGTAGTGCATAGTTACTTAGCATTCTAGCTGAAGGCAGTATATTTTCTAATAATCCTTCTGATAGATTTTATAACTTGTAATGCAATTCCTTTTTTTATACTGATGTGCGCTATTCTGATCAATATTCTTATAGTTTACACAGAATGTAAATCATTACTTCCTGGGTTATCTATGTGGTTACGGTTATGAACAGTTCTTTCTCTGTTCTTCCATTCAATAACTTACTCTTTCTCCCATTGTATATTGCTGGGTTGTCAAAGATTCTAATACTGAATAAAGATTTAGTTTCTTAGTTCTCTGATTTTTAAATAGGCAGAGCAGTTGAACTACTCATTACTAGTTCCAATTCAGCAATGCACTAATTTCTAAATCACGGCTTAATAATAACCTTTCAGGATTTATAACAAATTTCTCAGGAATACAGAATCATATCCAACCTTTCAGGATTTATAAAAATCTCTCAGAAATACTGATTCATATCTAACCTTTCAAGATTTATAAAAATCTCTCAGAAATGTTGATTCATATCTAACCTTTCAGGATTTATAAAAATTTCCCAATAATACTGAATAATATCTGTACTTACCCGTACTATCCCGTTCTCAATCCTCTGCACCTCTCCAGAATGGAGAAGATTATTTAATGCTTGTTATCCTCCCAGCCACGAGATCAGTCGTCTGGATTGAATCTCTCCCCCAAGCTCACTTGCCGGCCACAGCCTTCAGCAATATAAAGCACACTTGTGCCTGTGCTATCTGGTCCTCACCAGACGTAGCACTGTTCTTTTCTGCTTCAGTGCCCTATTCTTTTTCCTCCCGTCTGTTCCTCAACAAACCCGGGCCTTTTCCTCTTTCCCCTTTTTCTATGGGAAAGGAAAAGCAGTTAGGGTTTCCCCTTATCTGCTGACAACTGTTTCTTTTATTTTAAGCAAGAAAAGAAAATAACTTTTCACATAAAGTTATTGTATGTATTATGCAATCCATATTCAATTTTTGAACTAATAATATTTTCATATTTTTTAAGAAAATAATAATCTATATTCTTTATTTACCTTAACGGTAAATCAGACATTTATTCACGTAAAATGTGTTTGTCATTACAATATTCATATTATAAAGAATTATTTTATATGTATTAAATTTTTTCATTTTTTTATTTTTATTTATAATTGAAATATCTTTTTATATTAATAAAATTTATTAAATTCATATTTGAATTCCATAAAAACCATAAAAATTATACATTTACTTTATTTTTAAATGGAGTTACAAAACAATTGTTTTTTATTATCTTATAAAAACTATTATCTTATTATTTTATTTATTATTAAAGTGATATATTAAATTTTTTATTTCTCATTTATTATTAGATATTTTATATTATAATATTTTATTTTAAATTTAAAAATATTTTATAAAAAGATTGATTATGGTAACTTTAGATTTTAATTATTTTTATGTTAGTTTATATATAAAAAAAATTGTAAGCTTGGTAGGACTATAGTTTTATCATGTCCAATTTTTCACCCGAATTGGAAATAGCACAAAATTTGAGTTCAAGGTTTTTGGTTCAGTGAAACTTCATTTCCATAACCATTGCCAATCAAACTATCCCAAACAAACAATTAAATTATTTATAAATTAATTAATATTTTTTTATAAAAATTATAATTTTTAATTTTTAAATATAAAAAATTAAGTAGCTTATAAAATATTCTATTATCTTTAAAAATAAGCATGGTATTGTTATTATCATTTTTTAGTTAATATTAACTACCCTTGATCAATATATACGCGTGAGCAATATGTGGAGAGTTTTCAGCGAAACACTCTAATCTAGGGAAGTAATTACAGCCTGAGCGGGTGCACCACTTGCTACGATGGATATTGGGGTTTCAGTAGGCTGCATTTTGTAGATGATGTGGTGAGGAAGGAATTTGGGTGTGAAAACTGGGGGAGTTATGTTGAGAAATTGGAATTGTTTTTAATGTAAGTTTTTGGATTTTTTTTAGGGTCGGACATTCTTCACGATAATCTTCCACCTGCTGTTGACATACGAGGATATGTATAAATTGAGGATGGGCCATTTTTGTCTTGTCGTTTGTGTTGGACGGCGCGTGGGAAATAATCAGCATGTCCCTGTTTGTGTACAAGGTAAATAGCACTAAGTGGAAGTACACGTGGATGGTTTGTCGTTATTCTTGGTCACTTTTCTGCCGCCATGTGGTAACACACTTTCCACCCTCTTCTCGTTGTCAATATTTTCATCGTTGTTTTTTTTTTATTATTTTTAATTTAATTTCAGGAACGGAGTGGAAATGTTATTCTCAGATATTGTTTTTAGGTCACGTCTCTGAGTCATGAGGATGAGTCTTGTTCTAAACTCAAAATATAGAGAATGCAAAAATGAACACTGTGGAATATCGGAGTACTGAACTTAAAAAACTACACCACAGAAATTTGCAAAAAATAAGAATAAAGATTACATGGGAAAAATGGTTTGTAATTACCTTTCATATTTACTGAAATTCTTTAACTACATTTTACAATTTTTTTTTCAAATATATATATATATAATAATAATATAATAATTAATAACTATTTAATTTTAAGGTCATGGTGAAGCTAGAAACTATATTATTATATAATATCTTTTTGTCTATGTGACAAGGGACGCATTCCACATTGGTGTATGAGATCCCCTTATTTGTGCAACAAGGCACCCATCACCATGCATCTCCATGCATTTACCTCTTAAGAAAAAACACATGCTATTTAATTGTATTTAAAAATTAAAATATAATTTGAATTTAGAAAATGTTTATTTGATTATGATATTTTTAATATTGATGATGATGATGGTGGTGGTGGTTAATGTCCATTGAGACCAAATTGGTCTATCGAACCTATCTTACTTCTTAATTGTGTGGCTTCTCATCTTTCTTGGCAGGTTGGTGCCGTAGCTTTATTTTTTTCTTTCTACGGTCTTTGAACTTTATCTTGCATCTCCTTTCTTTCTACGGTCTTCCAACTTCCTTTATCTTTCATCTCATTCATCTCCTCTGGTTCTTGGGACATTGGTGTCTTGGCTTCGCGATTTATTGTGTCCATCATTTTGAAGATAGTCGGAGAAGAAGTTTGGTCTGGGAGATCAACTTTGTTGTTAAATGAAGATTTATTTTGTTCAGTATTCAAATCCTCATAAATGTTGATGCTTGAGGGGTTCTCAGTTCACTTTTTTGTTGTTGGGCGGGGCTTTCCCCCTACTTGTCTTGAGGGTTGTTTTTTTCTTGCCCGATTTCTTGAGATTCAAAGTTTTTTGGAGAGTATTATTCCTTGATGAGAGTGTAATGTTTTTTTTGTGCTCCTTCCCACCATGTAGATGTGTGGTGATTCTTTTTAGCAGGATTTTTCTGGGTGGCTTTTGGCCAATTTTTGACTAGATGGCTTGTCTCAAAGTAGGATTGACATCTGAAAAAGACACTTTCATAATCGAGTTTCTAGTTTCACACAATACTTTTTAAGTATATTTAAAAATTAAAAAATAAATTGAATTTACAAAATATTTATTTGATTATATTTTTTTTAATCATACGTTTTATTCCATTCAAAAAAGTTTATATTGATATCAAAAATTGGATAAACAAATTATTATTTTTGATAATTTTGTGAAGGAGTTATTAAAAAATAATGGTTAAATTGATTTTAACGATTAATGCAGCAACGTTTTTATTAACTTTTCTATGCAGCAACGTTTTTATTAATTTTTCTGAATTTGAGTTTTTAATTTAGACAATTATATGTGTAATTTTCCGATGGATAAAGCAAATTATTTTTTTAATTAATTTATTATAATTAATTATTATTATATTTTATTAATTAATTTAATAATTAAGATTAACCAAATTCACCCTTAGATTTGCCATCGAATAATCTCTTACAATAATTATTAGAAAGGAAAATCTGAGTTTCACATATTGTGACATGCTGCGTTGGGGCCTGTGTCTTAGTGGGATGTTCACAGTAAAAGAAGTATATGCGTCTTAGTGGGATGTTCACAGTAAAACAAGTATTTGTCGGGAGTAAAAGACGTATCTGTCTTTTTAGCTGCCGTTTTGATAAAGATGTAATTTGGAGAAAGGTTTGGTTTGGAATTCAATGGCTGAAAATTTCATTTTTTAAGTGGAAGGTGCAGGATTTTTACATGGACAGCATCTCTAAGAAGGATTTTGAGGGGCTATCTCTTTGCTTCCTTCATCATTTTGATGAAGAGACCATGGATCATTTATTGGTGGGTTGCTCTTTTGCTCAAAAAGTGTGGTCTTTCTTGTGTTTCAATTTTGGTATTGACATTGTGATTCAGGATGATTTGGTGGACTTAATAACACAATGAAACTTCTCTATGTTTAAGAACCCTGTTGCTAATAAAGCATGGATCTTGGCTCTCATTAGGATTTTTTGACCTAACAGTAGAAGCGAAGATAAAAGCGAAGATATGATTAGGATTTTTTGGCCTAATAGTAGAAGCGAAAATATGATGAAAGACGTTATTCTTCAAAATATTCAGGAAATCATCTTAGCTACCTCTTGGTAGAATGATGACTAGAAGCCCAACAATAATGAGGCTAAGATTCTCTAGAAATTATAATTGAATCAACAGATGAGTTCCTATAAGGAGAATATGGTCCAGAATACCTATTCTAATTTATGATATTCTCCTCCACCAAGAGGATTCATAAAGTTTTTTTTTTGTGGCGTGATAAAGGGTAATCTAGGCACGACAAGGATTGATTGTGTTTTTAGAGATGACAACTCATTATTGTCACATGGCTTTGCTACAAGAGGTGGTTTGGATAGCAACAATTTGGATGAGTTTCTGGCTATAGAGAAGGGAATCCAAATAGTTATCCATGAGTGATTTCATTTACTATAGATTGATCGAGATTCACAAGTGGCAATTCAATGTGTTCAAAGACCCTAACTGTGCAATCCCCTAGGAAAATGGTGAAAAGTTGGAGATTGGAAGGAGTTGTGGAAAGTATTAACAAATTACTCTCTCGCCTTAAATATGCCATTCTCCAACATTCCAAAAGAGAGGGGAATATGGTTTCTGAATTCTTGCAAACATGTCATTTAGATATCAAGCTCTTGATCTAGATGTGAATTGGCCTCCCTCTAGGTTGGAAGACGATTTTAAATCTATAAAGGGCTTATTGGAGGGAAACAAGTTGAACCCCGATAGGGGTGTGGACCTTGTTTTCAATGACATGCCATCCCACCAAGTGTCCTTTCTTCCTAATGGAATGAAAGGTGGTTGTTATATCTCATGACAAGCGTAACAGGTGTTATCAGTGCTTTAAATTCTTTGTGCAGTTGATGAATTTGCAGAGGTACATGGTTTGTGTGAGAGCAGGAGAGGTATTCTCCTCGTTCTCCCTTATTTTTCTAGCTATATATTTCTTTCATTGGCATGTTTATCTCCAGGAGGGGTTTGGAAGTTCATTTTTCTAGCGAATTTATCCTAAGTTTCATCTATTCACTTTGATTACTCTATTCTTTCATGTTAAGATTGTTGCTTTTGTATGTTCTAAATAGGAATCATGTTTTTAGGAATTTTTTTGTTATTTCTTAATTGTCTCATATCCTAAAGGTTGTTTCTCCTCGGTGGTGTCAAATTTGTCCTTACAAGTGGTTCTCATATGGGATATTTATATTGGTTACTTCGGTACTTGAGCTCATATAATTGTTAGGTCTGGGTATGTTTCCTTGTACTTTTCATTGTGGGTCTTGATTTATTTGCATAATTATTCTCTAGTTTGGGAATTTTGTCACAGTGTTAAGGTCATTGCACACGGTTGAATCTCTTTTATCCTTGCTCCTTGTGGTTAAAAAAAAATTGATTTGGGGTGGGCTCATGTCATGTCCCTAAAGTGTAAAGAGTTCTATAATTAGTTAGAATTCGATCATGTTAGTTGGTGCTTTGGGGATGATTGGGTAGTTTTTAGGTATGATAGTCAAAGTGCAATCACCCATCCTTTTCATTGCTTTGAAGGTAGATGTTCTTTTTCCTATTATGTCCAATATCCTTTGGTTGTTGGCTCTATGGGTTCTAGACAAAGGATGGCTATCAAAAGAGGAGGAGGAAATTTTGGCAACAAAAGGGGTCGATTTTTCACCTTTGATTATGTAGTCACCTTCTTTTATTATATTCCTTTGGAGGTCAGGAGGTAGATTCTATTACTGGAAAGCAAGGAAGCAAGGCGCAAGCGTTATCACTCAGATTCAGAATTAGTTGATGATGATGTAAAATGGGATACAAAACCTCACAGATTCTAGAAGAGGAGGCTTAAATTCTTGAATTTAATGGTCGTACACCAACAAATGGACACTCCACTATGTTTAGTATTCAAGGAAAAGAAAGTGGAAACTACAATACTTTATCTTATTTGGAAAACATAAAATGAATGCTTCATAACCTCACATTTCATTGGGATAATGTAGATTCCCACTTGGCTCATGTGGAAGGTTTCTTGGTGAGTGATTCTGGTTTGGTGACCTCATACATCCTTTAATTGATGATGGTGAAACCCCTTCAAATCATGGTCATCATCTTACTATTATTTCTTCTGATGAGGATTAATGTTCATGGGTCTCATGGTTTTTTTTACTATATCATTTTTTATCTTTCTAATCTACAACCATGGTAAGTTTTATGGTGGTTATTTGTGGTTTTGGGCCTTTTGTGGAATGGGATGTTATGGTGCATATGAAATATTGGAAACGTGCATGCTTTGTTTTGGATTTCTGACAATGGACAAAAGTTTCTATGGCTCTCTAGGTGTGATTACGTGACTTGGATCTTGGTACTATGTTCTAGCTCTTGAAGTAATTGATTTTATTAAAGGATTCTTGGTTTTGAATTACCTACTTCATGCTATGTTTTGGCTCTCAACGTGGTTGAGTTTAACGGACTATTGGTTTTGAAGAACCTTCTTCTTGGCGGAGTGACGTTATTGTTACAATTTTCTATGTTGGTCTCAGTACTTTGTTTCAGTTCTACATGGTCTTGTCTTTCAACTTATGCAACTAAACCTCCTTGGTTTATGTTTCCTTATTTGGATAGTGGGAATATGTGTCATGGTTCTTTCCTTTCACCTCACATTGATGATTTTCTCGATCAATTAAAGGATTTTTTTTACTTCACTAAGTTAGATTTGAGAAGCAGTTATCATCATATAAGGATTGTTGAAGATGATATTTGGAAAAAAAAATTCAAGGCAAAAAAATGTTTGTTTGAATGGTTAGTTATGTCATTTCGGCTTTGCTATGCACTTGCAACATTCATGAGAGTTATGAATGATGTGTTGAGATAATTCCTCGATTATTTTCTCTTAGTCTACTTAGATAATATTCCAATTTTCAATAAGACTCGTGAAGATCAAGTCAAGCATGTGAAATAAATTTAATATGTCTTGAATAAAGAGAAATTGTATTTGAAGATGTCTATGTGGGAATTTGGGGAAACCTCTTTGGTTTATTTGGGTCATATTGTAGGAGGGGGTGAATCGAAGATTCATCCCTCAAAAGTTGAATTTATTGTGAACTAGCCTAAACACAACAATTTAATAAAAGTTAGTATCTTTTTGGGAGCAACCAGATATTGGAGAAAATATATAACTAACTTGTCACTCATTGCAACACCATTATATCCTTTGACAAGTGTAAAACAGGTTTCTCAATGAGCAGGTATGTAGCATAATTCCTTTGACATATTGAAAGATAAAATCAGTATGACACTAGTTTTAGCACCTCCATATCTTAAGCAGCCATTTGAGATTCCAACCGAAGCAAGCGATTATGCCATGGGAGAAGTTTTGATGTAGCACGGTAAGCCTATTTTTTTATCATTGTGAAACCTTTACCAATGAAGAAATTAACTATCCAACTTATGATAAAGAGTTGTATGCTTTGGCACAAAGCATGAATAAATGGAAGCATTATTTGATGCGTAGAGAAACAATTATTCATATTAACCATCAATCTTTGCAATATTTACAATCACAAACCAAGCTACATCAAGCTAGACATTTTAGGTAGATGAGATTACTACAACAATTTCATTTCTTAATCAAATACAAGAATGTTATATACAACAAATTTGTTGATATACTATCACGACATATTCTTAATGCATCTGTCATTCCTAAGGAAAACTCAACCATGCATGAAAGTTATATTGAAAAATATGCTCAAGATGATGATTTTAAAGATGTTTGTGCAACAATGATTCAAGGAAATAATGCTAAAGAGTTGGATTATAATGATCAGAACAAGTTGTTGTATCATCTTGGCAAGTTATGCATTTCATTGCGTGTAAGTGTCAATGTCATAAGGTAAGCTCACACCTCTCTTATTGTTGGTCACTTTGGTGTAGGAAAAGCAGTTGCACAAATTCATAGGTATTGTTATTGGCCTCGCATGAATGAAACTTTTTCAATATATGTAAATGGATGTTCCATGTGTGCTACTAGAAAGCCTACTAATAGGAAATTGGGTTTGGACACTCCACTTCATATTCCTTCTTGTCCTTGGGAAAGTATTTCTATGGATTTTGTAGGGGGGATATGTTATGAAACCAGCTCAAGAAAAGATAGAAAAGATAGATCAACGCCTTAGAATTCAGCCTCTTCGAGGGGGCAACCTCCTTTACATTACATAAATGAACAATTCTTGGATGATACAA
>APFE030907972.1:0-33154 GCA_000404065.3 Pinus taeda | reverse complement strand
AAAAATGTTTTTTTAACTTTACATTATAGATAGACTAATTTGTTTTGATCAAATTAGTAGCTCCATATCTTGCATTTTCCATTACATTTCACACATTTTAGATTTTACAATACATTTTATATTCTAATTCTAATTTTTTATTGTGGAATGAGTTAAGGTTTTTTGGGCCCGTGATATTGATAAGTCATGGTGTTGGACCATGATATAGTACCAAAAGGTATGTATAAATTAATAATATCCATGGTAAAGTGGGGCTGAATATCTATGGTTAAGAAACTTGTTATATTGTAAGTCTATTGCAGGTATTATGTTTTTATGTGCTTGTTAATTAAATTTTAATATGGTTATAGAATGGTTATTAGTCATTCCCAAGGAAAGACTCTAGAAACTTGTTATATTGTAAGTCTATTGTAAGTATTATGTTTTTATGTGCTTGTTAATAAAATTTTAATATGGTTCTAGAATGGTTATTAGTCCTTTCCAAGTAAAGACTCTAGTAATTGACCCCTGCACAATATAATGCCATGTGAATAATTTTCTTACATATTTTTTGCCATAATATATGGATATGGTTGGCATTTTCAAGAATTATTTTTAGATATTTATGTAGCAAACTTTTATTCTTAACAGTTGAAAGAAAACCATAAAATAATAAAAGCCGTGAAAATAACTTATACTAAGGTAAATAACATATTTACCATCAATTTCTTCCCATCATAATTTAAGAAACTCTTTGCAAAAAGAATGGATAGGAATTATATCTAAATAACTATACTTATTAGGAGTTACTTCCTACCATTATTTATGTTTTCCTTACCACTTACCTAGGAGTAAAAACGTAAATGTGTAAACTTACTAGCTGTTACTACACAAGCACTTAATAATAAAATTCACTTATCCAACAGACATGTCAGTTTATTACTTCTTTTCAAAGCAAGACTATAGAATGATTTTTATATGGACCAAAGTAAGTTATAATTATTTATGCAATTGTTCCTAGAGCATAATTTCTCACTTGACTTGGAAACTAAGTTGACCTGTAAAAAAAATTATAGATTAACAAATTGAAATTTATTATTTTAATTACTTTTAACTTTTTAGTATTAGTTGAGGCAATATTTATATATTTACACTCATTTATGGGCACTACATCATCTCCCACATACTATGCTCTATATTACTTTGAACCTTTTATTATTTTTTTATTTGAGTTGAAATAAATGTTAAATCTTAAATGGTTACAGATATTTATGCCTACATCCCTTTATATTGGGTTGTAAACCACCTATTGATGTAATAAATAATATTAATATAAGATGCATTAATACAATCCTACATTTATAAAAATGTGAATGGAAGATATAATTATAATTTTCTTTTGTATTATGACATATTATCAAAATGTTATTGTGTTATGAAGTATTGTTAGATTATATAAGGTTATATTAAGAATTAAAAATACATATATAATTGAGAGTATTGAATTTATTTATTTATTCAAAAACTCATTCTAAATAATAAGAAGTTAGAATTTTATCCAAAATCGTACAGTTGGATTATGAGAAAGAAACCCAAAATATTTAATAATTAGATTGGGGAAACATAATCTAACATTCATTTATTTTGATTTTTTTGAACATTTTTACTTATTAATTTTGTCCAATATTAAATATAGATATTTTATTTTGCTATATAAAATTCAAATGTTATAAATGTTTTTTAGAATATTGAATCCATTTATACATTTAAAAATAGTTTCAAATAATAAGAAATTATAATTTTATCTAAAATTATATCACATAAATCCAACTAAAAATAGTTTTTTAGAAAAAAGTAATTATAAGTAAATCTTTAAAGCCTTCAAATATTGCCATGGGTGATTTAACAGATGAGGTTGCTATTGATTTAACGGATGAAGATAAGAATAACAGTAGGATAATTGCTACATCAAGATCAAGAGGTGAAAAATAGTGGGAGAATAATAGCATGAAGAAAAGAAATCATTAAGTTAAAAAAATGAATTTTTGAAAACTGCCCTCACAATAGGGCTTGGTTGATTGAGATAACTCGGTGGGCATGCACGTGCTCACAAAACTATTTTTTCACTATCTGACCTAAATTTCTATTCAGTTTGTGCGGGTTGGGTGAAGAAATTTTGAAATCCTGCTACGTGCATCTCCACTTTCAGTCCTTCCTTCTTCTGATTGCGTACTTTGAAAAAGCGCATTCAACGTTTCACAGAAACAAAGATTTTAGCCGACACAAATTTACACAAAATTTACAAATTTCAAACTATTTGGTTAAGAAGGTGCCCAAATAGCAAACATAACCAATTTCAAACTTTGACATTAATGTAAGATATCTTAAAATAAGAGTGATATCAATGTGGAACTCCATAGTCATGCACAGTGGAGGACATATTCTACACACAAATGCTGAAAATACCCTAGATAAAACAAGTTATAATAGCATTGTAAAAGTGGATAGAATTATTTATAATGTCAAAGTGAATCGATTGATAATATTGGATAATGTATTTAATTGTGAGTCTAATTGGATTACAGATTTTGTAATATTCTCAAAAAAAATTCAAATAGTAAAAATCCCCAATTAAAATAAGATAACCCTCAATATCTCTAATTCTGGCAGGTGGCGGCCAGGGGTAACATTGGGATTAGTGTGGAGCTTACTAACCCCCAACACCCCCACCAATTAAACTAACACATTCATTTGAAGCATGATGATAACACTGAAGGAAGTTGAGCGAGGGTAGAACTCCCCAAAGGATGGGAGAGGTGTATAATAGTAGGTCATTCAGATGCATAGTTAGTCTTTCCCATTATAGAATGGATGGTCACAAAGGGGGAGAAGGATTTGCTATGTCTCCGTAGGCTAGCATTCTGTTTTGGCTAACTTAGTTATGGAAAAATAAGGTAGAGGACTCACATGATGTAGTGGAAGGCTAGAGCGGTGGTGAATCTGGAAAGAGAGCTCAGATGCAACAAACTTGGGATCCGGGGATAGGGTGCTTCAGTTAGATTACCTCCTGCAAGCCAAAGAAAATTCCAGCACTTTGGAGTCTCTGCATGGGAGTCTGCTGGGAGATATTGATATGCAAACCTGCATTCAGGATATTGGTGAGGTTTTCCTATTGTATAACATGGTTTTTTGGTATAATTCTCATAAATTATGTTGGGTTTGTCTCTTATGGGGTAGCTGGTATTTGTTATGCATATTTGGCTAATAAAGGGGATTTAATACCATTAAATAGTAGTCTAGGTAGTAGCTTCAGGGATCTGAGCCCAACTGCCATTTTCATTAGCTATAAGGACCTCAGGGGACTCGGGTGGGAATTCCATAAATTTTATTGTTTTGTTAAATATTTAGTAGTGTTTAATACATGGGTTTTTGTGTGTTATGAGTTATTGGGTGTCTATCTAGGAGATTTGGCACGATTCGATGTTTGGTTGTGGTTAAGGGGGTAGCCCATGGGTTGGAATTTGTTTGTTGTCTTGTAGGGGAAGCCCTATTGGTGGTCAACCTCATCACGGATTAGTCCGCAAATCTTAAATTGGGACATTGTTGCGAACTAGAATAATGGGTCTGGTGTAGTTTGTTTGGATTTTGTCATGTGTGGCATTCTCGTTATGAGGTGTTATAGGTCATTGATGAATAATATCTGGTTTTCGTTTCTCTAGGGTCTACTCAAGTGGACCATGCATTGCCAAGATGGCAGGTGCGAAGGGGAATTGGTCTAAGGGGAAATGAACAGAGCATATGATGGAGGAATGTAATTTTGGGGAAGTGTTGCACACTAACCTTGCTCAGTCACCTAGCATACTGGAACTACCCCCATCTTTGGATGCCTTTTAAAGTCACCTTGTATATGTAACTCTCCTTTTAGAGAAACTTAGCCAAGATCGTCATGATGACAAAAGAAGTATCATAGGATTCATGAATGACCTGCAATGAAACCAATGGGAAGTGAATGTTTGTCTCTCCACCTTGCAAAGGATATACGAGAAGATGGAACACATGCAAGGAAGGCTAGCAAACATGGAAAAAAAACTTCAATTATGACTTCATACCTCCCTCTTCACCTGGTACTGGATTGAACAACCCAGGTCTGACCAAATATTTTGATCCATGATGACTATTATTTGCATTTTGATATTAGGTTTAATTTGGTTTTTGGAATTTGGACGACGGCTAGTTAGTTTGTATTGGAAGTTTTCTATTTGTTTTTGTTCTTCCCTTCTGGCCAACAAATCCGGTAGGAGTGAGGCCAAAAGAATTTTGGATAGTTGCATGCAACGATGTAAATCTCCTTCAACTTAATAAAGTCCCTTTGACTTACAAAAAAAAATGTAACCCTTAATATCAATTTAACAATGATATTGGAAAACATAAATGGAAGAGGTAAATATGATAAGAATTCACATTCATTGTTTTCCGTATTCACCATTTCAAACAAACAATTTCAATTTTGTGAATATTTGATGCAAAAATATATGAAAACTATAACATATGTATATATTGAGTTTTTTAACAACCATATCTCCTAAAAATGGTAAAAAACTAGTAATTATAGTCATCTACATTGAATTCAATGTATAATATAATATTTGATGATTTCAAGTATACAATTATAATAAAATTGGAAAATTAAAGGTTTTATTCTACATAATACTAATAACAATAGAAACATAATCACTCAATATATATGGGGTTTTTAGGGTTAGCATGGAGCTTATATAGGCTTCAACATGACCCTTGAATTAAAAAGTGTTTTCTTTAACACTTTACTAAGTGCTATCGATTCTACATGAATAAGTCATCTTCCCACATCACTTCTTTCACTGGTAGGTTTTTTGTTTGATGAAGTACTATAGAAATTTTAGGTTACTTGTCTTCTAATCCTTGTTTTATAAGAACTTATGTTTATAACAAAATAATGGTATGCGAGTTTTGTCAAATTCAAATATTCCCATATTAATGAATTTATTCAAATATTACTACATTATTGGATTTACTCTATCGACAATTCAATCATAATCAGTTCTATTTGTGAACACAATAGAAAGTGATCATAATTTAGTTAATCATTGAACACAATAGAATGTGAATGGTGAAATAACATCTATGTTTGTAACAAAACAATAGGATGCACTTTCATCAAATTTAGATATTCCTACAATGTTGAATTTACACTTCTCGCCACTAAATCATAATTCAGTTCATCAATGACCTCAATTGAAAGTGATCATAATTTAGTTCATCACTGAACACAATGGAAAGTGACTAGTGGATTATTAGAGTTGAGGTAGCGGAATAATTGTAAATTTGAATATTGTTAACTCGAAGTTTCGATTTAAATTACAAAATCATAATATTTAGATTTCACAAGTTTTCAAGAGTTGCACCTAATAAAGCTTTGAAATATATAATTGGAGAATGAGGCCATATCTGTATGAAACAAAACCTAAAGAACAAAGACATATTTTCACATTGGTGCTTAATTTGGTAATGAGAAGATAGGATGAAGCATTACGAAGACAATGAGCTACAATTGCAATATAAAGGAAAGTAATTATAGACACAAATTAAGTTAAGGAATAAGTAAATAAAATTATTTAAGGAAAATGAAATAAAATTAACCTGAAAAGATTCCACATGATCGATAATGCTTGAGTAAATCAAGTTTCTATTGACACGATTCAATGGAACACAAAGTGATGTTATAATGGTCCAGCAATGGACTTTGTAGTTGATATGGTTAAGTGGTATGGAAATAGATAGAGTACTATTAGGCTAAATGATCCTCCTACACACAGAACATTAAAAGTCATAAGCACCATGAAGAGAGAAAGAAATGGGAAATTACGTTATGAACGTACAATGACTTCAAAACTTTGTGCTTGAGGCCAATTATGAAGATGCATTTGAGAAAACAAGGTTTGTGTCATTGTTATTAGAAATATGAAAGAGAGAAATTATACACAACACAAAACCACACACTGTAATTTTTATTGATCATAACAATTACATATATAATATGTAAATAACTGATTTCGACACACCTAGATAACAACTACAACTCATACATAGGAAACAAAATCATCTAGACTGACTCCTCATGGCTCATAATGACAAGACATGCAATCATTACTTTCAACAACCGCCCTTAATGCATACATTTAATAAATATAGAAAACACAAATAAATAAATCTTTGTCGTATTTTTTTGATGCATTCATGAGTAGCACTCATATCCACTCTGAAATCTCACGATTTTCGCTCTTTTCTTCACCACACTTTTGAGCTTCCCACTTAATCCATTTAATATATAACCATTTCAGACCATCGTTTATGTACTTTTCAGAATTGATGCTTGCCAAACTCCAGGAGTGCAATGGGCTAGTTTCGATACTAAACCATCCTATGGAACTACCACCATTTGTTGAATCCACGACCCTCTTTAACCTTCATCAGTTACCTAGGAGAGCATTTTGTGTACAAAATGTCTTAAACATACAATTCTACAACTTGACGTTAATAAAATAACTTGTATTAATGCTCCCTAAGCATGACAGGTCACACCAGCTCAACCTTATTAAGAACTACCTATAACTAATGCTCCCAAAGCACGACATGCCACATAAGTCTATTCAATAGTTGGCTTGTTCTTTGTGTTTCTGCATCATTTGACATTTTCACAATATGATAACATGCCAAAACTTAGTAAAATTGCACCATTTAAAAATAAATAAATAAATCTACCAACAACATCTTTTTTAAATGTAAAAAGATATTTTTTTCCAGTCATGCATAACTGCATATGATGCACATTTTCTAGACTCTTTTGACTCCCTTCCAAAAATGTCTTGCCAAACACTCAAAGACATTCCAAAATAAGGAATTCCCCCTATGGACGCAATAGACCCTGTGTCACTCCTATCTAGCTGGGAGATTCAGTAATTGTCCAAAGAAATTCTTGGATGAGAGAAAACAACCTTGTAGTGCTTGTAAGTTACCTATGGTCATGTAAGATGGGCTTTTGCCAATATATCAAAGAATTTTAGATCTCCTTACAGTTATGGCAGCCTTCGGGTAGTTATAATCTCACCTTCCTCTTTTCTATCACCAATCATCAAAAAGATCTCTCTCCTTATATCAAAATGAAAAAGGGAATGAGACATTGTAATTATCACAGGAATACTGCGAGGCCTCATTTCAACATCTCATGCATATGATCTATGAAACCAAACACATCCAATCTTGCCCAAACATAGAGTGAAATATATACAAACAAAAATAAAATTTACTCACACAAAACAATTTACTCACATAACATAATCTCCTAACCTATTGATTTACATAAATAAAATTCAAGGCCTTCTAACATCTTCATGGCCCTCCCTTGAGGGAGTGAACCTAGAACAGGCTCTAATACCATATTAGGAATATGACAGAGAGAAATGACAGACAACATAAAACCACACAATGTATATTTTATTGATCATAACAATTACATATATATCATGTACAAGTCACTAACTTCTACACATCTAGATCACGACTACAACTCATACATAGGAAACAACAAAATCTAGATTAACTCCTCGTAACTCACAATGACAACTAGACATGACATTAAAACATTAATGCCAACAACTGGATTATTTAAATCTATATTCATGTTTCAAATATCTTTGAGATGCATAAATTAAAGTGTACGAGAAGGTAATTTGGAATTGTATTAAAAGGTATAAGTTAAGTTGTTAATGCATTGATTTTATTGTCAATTTTATTATCACTTGTAAATATATCACTATTATAATTGGATTTTTCATGTAACATAAAACAATAAAATTTCAATTTATTTTTACATAAATAAATTTTATTTTTATTTCTAATCACTAAACATATCTGATTTGAGTTTTAATCACTTAAACATATAAATTAAATAAAAGTGCTTCCTTGAGTTCAATTTAGTATTAATCTTATTATACGTTTGAATGAAAATGTCCCAAATATCCGAATTGTGTTGTAACTTATACAAATTCCCTAATCACTTTAGTGAAATCTTTGTAAGTTTAAGGATAACTATCATATTCACTATTTTAGATTTTGAAACCATGAAAGGTATCTACATTAACTAAGAAGAATAAGTACTCTTTTTTAGGAACAAGATTTGCAATATTTTCACAAAAAGCTAATATTACTTATAATCAAATTTAACATTTTGAAGACATAATTTTAACTTAGCTTTTTGAATGAAACTTTTGAAATAAAATATCTTTATTAGTCTTAAACATCTATAATGAAAGAGGTATATATATTTATAAATAAAATAGAAACATTAAACAAATGAATATAATGAATATAATATAAATTAACACGTCTTTTTGAATGCAACAAGAAAATGTTCCCTGGTTATTGTATAATTTGAATGATCTAACTCTATTTTATTAAAATACTTCCAATAAAACTGTGTTAAAATCACAACATTAAAATTTATAATTTGACATAAATAAAAGTAACTCAATAAACTTACTTTTGAAATTCAATGGACATTTCTTACATTGATATTTTACACGTAATTTCTTTGATAATTTTTCATCCTTCATACCTTGTTCTCCAATGTATTATAGTCATATCTTCTAGAAGATTCTTGATTTCACAGGACTTATCTTATTGGTGTTGCATATAAGGAATTAGACATTTTAACCGTTTGATATTTTATACCAATATTATCCACATGTTTAGGTTCTCCTCTATCAAATCACAGATATACCCATTTTTAAATCTTAGCTGAAAAAAACTATGAATAACTCTGAATGCATCATTTACTTTTATATTTTTTCCTTTTGCATTTTTTTCGTCAATTAACAAAACCTATTTCTACAAAAATTACTTCCCAAAATTTGCATTAAACTTTGATATTTCTCCATCACATATTTCTTAAAATTAATTATAAATAAATTATAACTGTTTGAATGAAACTCATAGATACCAAATATATTTATTATCCATTATGATAACACACTAACAACTTTGGTTTCAAAAGAGTTAAACTAGCATAAATGATATTTTTCCTATTCTTTTGTTGGTTATTATTGTTCCAAGTGTTTAAGTTTATTTTGTAAACATTAGTATCACCCTTGTTTGAGAATTTCAAGTCTAGGGTTCATCTCTATGTTGTTGGTTTCTTCATGCATTTTTTCTTTTTCTTTCCATTATTTTACTGCTAAGGAGTGTTAACCATATTCAAATATTCAAATGCTTGAACCTGTTGGGCTAGGGAAAGTTGCACAAAACTAGCACTTATTTGTTGTTTAGCTTGTGGTGGTAGAATAATTTTGGGGGACATGGGAACACTACTACATGTATGGGGGTTTTAAGACAATATTTGAGTCAATTGTCTTAACTTAAGACAAAAAGAAACTTGTGTATTGTCTTTAAGCAAGTGTCTCAAAATATAATGTCTCAAAAATTTGTCTCTATAAAGACAATATAGAACACATATTATTATTGTCTCTATAAAGAAAAGAATTACTATCTATTAAGAGACACTTTCATATGTCTCTCTAGAGACAATTTCAACGGTGTCTCTTTAGAGACAATTATATTTTTGTCTTTTTAGAGACAATAGTTGACATTAAAAACTTGTTGTCTCTATAGAGACTATATGTCCATAATTCAAACTATTGTCTCTCTAGAGACAATATAAAAACATATTTAAAAATAAATAAATAAAATCATTTTGAATGTTCTTTCAAAGTAGTTTCACATTCAATGTCCCTGAATAGTGATTTTAATTACCTTAAATCTTTGTTGTTTATGGATACCAACAGAAAAAAAAAAAGTTAATCCATTATTTTTAATGCTAACAACAAAGTAATTTTAAATCTAATTGAAAAAACAATTCTGGAAAGAAAAATTGAAAATAATAAGGCAACACACCTATATTTTCTAAAAATGCATTCACGTCATTTGAACATGCAGGATCCTCAGTTGGAACTTCATTTTAAGACATATTATGAGTCAAAAAAGAAATGTTCTAGACTTCTCCATCCTACAAGAGGGTTTACTCTCTAACATAGAAATTCAAAGCTTCAATCACATTAAATGGTGGAAATTAAATTCATATTCAATTGTTAAACCAAAATTTCAATACCCTTGTTTAACTAGAATTGGCTTCCTTGATAAAAAAGAATTGTAATAATGTATATGAATTTGAATTTACAATTGATTGGAAATTTTGTCTTCATGAAGGTTTTACAAAAGATGAAAAATTGACACAGGTCCTAGCAACATGATAGGCCAATTCTCAATCTATTGGTGACCTACATAATTATCTTCTCCAATATTAGCTTTCACAATTCGAGTTGGCTCCATCTCCTATTGCAGCCCAAGAATTGTTTTAATTCGTATCCAAATTGGTGGTGATATATTTCTTGAGGACACTTCATATCCAATAAATCTAATTCGGGTAATGAACTATTATGTTCAACTTCATAAAAAGTTGAAGTTGCAGAAAAGTCTCTATCAATAAAACTTTTTTTGGCAGTTAATCATTTCTTGGAGGCACACCAAACCTCCCATCCTTCTTCCTGTTAAGAATAAAATAATAAATTCATGTTAAGCAAGTTTTATACCTTTGCTCAACCATTTCCAAGGGATCTACTTACTAAAACAAAATAAAATAAATGTAGTGCGTACCTGAAATAGAAATGTGTGCACGCTTATTATTTCTTCAATATCACTTGTCTTGTCTTGCCTGATTCCCCATAGCACCTACAAATGCAATAGTAGAGTCATTTTATTTTTTTATAATAAAAACCCCTACCATATTTATAATAATTAATAATTGAAATAAAAATAAAATTTTGCAAATTTATTAAACTCTCAATATAAAAATGGCTCAAAAACAAAATTAATATACTCTTTAATATAAAAATAAATTTTAATCATGATACCATCTCTATTTTTTTGTTGGTAGCACTGTTTTTCCCAATCAAAGCGCAAAAATGTCACAAATACTAGTGAAAATACTAGGCAAGTTTCAGACCCTTTTAAAATGAAAGTATATCACCTATTTTTCTGTGCAGCGGAATGGGAATTATTTGTAAACTCTTATTAGAAGAGTGAACAAAATCTCTTACTAAAACTTGCAGGATCTCAATCAACATTAATACTCTACAAACATATGGGATTTTCCCTAAATGAGGATATGGGGGAGAGAGAAGTGAAGTCTTCCACCTAGCCAGATGACGTGATATCATGTGGTGATTGAACTAGAAAACATCAAATAGAGAAGAGGAAATTTGGTTCAAAACATAATAAATGTCCTCCTTCCTAGCGAACTACTCAACTGGATGGTACTCTGGCTATTACAGTAAATCACAAAGAGAACTCTCCCACAAATGCCATTACTTATTACAATAATGAGTTGGGAAGCATGAGAAAATGAGTTCAATGAAGAGAGGTTGAGCAGAATGAATCTTCATTCAAAAGGGTTGGTGGTTTGCATTCCCCTGGAGTGTTGGTAGTGTGGAGTATCACCAATCTAGTCTACTAGCAATTGCCACAAAAGGTGCAAAGACAGGCCGATAGATTTTTTAAATTGTTAAAATAATATGAGGAATGAATTTGTAAATATGTATGCCATATATATTGAAAATTTTAAATTTTAGTGGTGTATAACTGTTCAGTCTTATGTATTGTGGTCTTATGCATACAAGTGATGGCTTCAAGGTGGTTGCCCTAGGGTAATTATTTTAGCATACTACATGACTCTTTTGAATGCAAATGCATATAATATAAATATAAACATAAATATAAAATAGATGCTCTTGTGACACTTTACTTATGAGATTTTTTGGTAAATGACACTCCCACTCTACTGCGTGTTCTCGTAACTTATGTTGAAAGAAATTTAATAAAAGAGTGAATTAGAGATATATCATAAGATCTATACCTTCAAGTAACATAAATGATATGGGTATGATGAAGGATAAATCCTTTAACCATAGTGAAGGAAAAACATGATGACAAATTATCGAATCAAGAATTTTTAGGAGCAGTTTGCAGCAATTAATAAATCTATCATATAGGAAGATGCATCTTCGAAGCTACAAATATCCAAAAATAGCATATGGTGGGAACAATAGTAGTAGTTACAAACCCAAACGAAGTAAAAATAGTTTGAGGAAATTAAGGAGACATTAATACACAAGGGTGTATATGCAAGGACTTATATTTTAGGCCTCCTAAATGAATGTTGTGGAGAAAAATGAGTCTTTGTTTGGAAGCAGCTATCCTTACCGACCAACAATTAAAATTTGAAATGGTTATTGAGGAATAATAGAGGCAACTGTTAAGATTTGAAATGGCTATTGAAGAATAATAGATGAAGAGTTTCTCAGACTCTATGCTTGCCTCTGAAGAGAAAAATTATGTGGAGGCATTATGAAAGAAACCAAGGTGAGGAAATCTTGATGGTAGTAATGCATGCAATAACGAATAGATAGTTTATAAAGATGGGCACTGAGCACCATGAATGTCTATGTGGGTAACAGTTGGATAAAGAGAATGGGAGAGTGAATTAAATCCATATATCATATGAATATCCAGCTTCGAGTGGCGTGAAGCATTAGTTATGCTCCCGAAAAATATTGACAAATTGCCAACCCAAAATTCAAGGAGAAGTTTGTAGCAATTAATCAGTCTATCACAGATGACGGATAAAGTAAAAAAAATAGACAAATTGTAGACTCAGAGTTCAAGGAGCAGTTAGGAGAAATTAATCAGTTTATCACAGATGACGATACATCTTCTAACCTGCAAGTATCCCAAAGGAGAAACCAATGATAACAACAGTAGCAAGTGCAAAAACAAACGGAGCAGATGCATTTTCACCAAACTTGGGAGAAATTAATACACAAGTGCTATATGAAAGGACTCAGTTGTTGGCCCTCCCCAGTAAACATTGTGAAAAATCATTAGAGCAGACTTGCTTCATTTCTTGGTTGTTATATTGATCACGTTGCAGTGATCTTACCCACAATCATACTCTATCTGCAGCTATGGAATCTGGAATCGTATTTTGATGTATGGATGTAGATTTTTGGGTTGTTTTATGGAGCAACAAATAGTACATAGATTTTTTGGGTTGTTTTCTAATTGGTTTGTGATGTCATTTCATTTCTCAAGCAATAGATCCATAATTCCAGCATTAACTTACAGATTATGGAAAAATGTAACATTGAAAATAGTTTAGAATACATACACAGTTTCCTTCTCAGGTGGGGTTGCCAAAGGTTGTTCTAGGTACTTTTCCTCCAATATCTGGGTTATAACATCGGAGTCTGGAATCCACTTATAATCAGTCTTGATGATAGGAACTTTTCCTTGAGGATTCATATGCAAAAACCTGTGCACCAACATCCTTAACTTAGCTCCCCCTAATTTCCCACATAAACATAGGCACAATCTCACACTCGTAATCGATTTTAACCATAGCCATAAAGAAATGGCCTACAATGAAGACAACAAATAATATATTGGCCTCGGAACCAAAAAGTTACAAGTCAGGTTTGTTACTGGTATCAATGAACTTCATGTTGCATGGGACCTGTTTTTCCTCGAGAGTAAGCAAAACCCTCTGGCTGAACGGACCTGCTCAAAGATGTGTTCAATACATTAAGCTTTACTTCATACATTAAAATGCCTAAAATGCACTAATAGATGACAAATTGTTTAACAAATAAAGATGAAATGAAAGTCAGGAAATGCAGCATTGAATCGTTCTGCTAAAAGAGGGGAAAATAACAGGAAAATTACCTATAGTCCCCAACGGACTTGTGCAAAGATGTGCTCAATACACTAAGCTTTACTTCATACATTAAAATGCCCAAAATGCATTAATACGCCACAACAAATTGTTTGACAAATAAATATGAAATAAAACCCAAAGAAAACAGGAAATGTAAGATTGAATAGTTCTACTAAAACAGGGGAACATGACAGGAAAAATTATTTATAGTCCCCAAGTTTGTCAGGTGCACCTGCGCAGCCTTAACATAGACCTCCACTGCTTTAGCCATGCTCACAATTCGTATACTGCCAATCTTCCTCCTCTCAAGCAAGACCCTGGATCTAACCCCATTTTCGCTAAAAAATGGGTACCCGAGACCATAATTAAAGGTTCTACGATACAACACCAATGATTCTAGAAAGTCGCAGCACAGATTTTTTGCTACAGCAAGAGACGAAGTGGAAGCTACACTAAGCATGGATATCATAGCCATCCCTAACTTCTATAAATAGATCTCACTCTCATAGGTTTTCATCCTCCCTGTTTTTATGACACTCATTAGTGGAAGATCACTCTCCACTGCAAATTTACATATATGAAATGAAAAAAACAAATGAATTCATTGTGCAATCTAATCCCCATCACATAAATGCTAAAATAAGAAACTCTAGGTTCCTTCAAGGGACCTGTCGAGATTTTTGTCTCTGAGAGACCCTCGTATGCACTATAATGCAGCTCGCAAGAATGGTGGCAAGAAATCCAATCGTGCACCATAAGTTTTATGTCTAGTGCCATAAATTCCATGAAACATTCAAACGGACTATCTTGGAACCTTGGCTTAAAAGGTGGGCACAGATGTCAAGTGGAGAGTGGCTTAAACATTTGTCCACAGATGTCAGATAGACATTAAAAGGGTAGGCGAACGGCTGATTCAAAAGAAGGCCTATCGGCCTAATTATGTTAAACACCATGGATTACAACATTACCAAAGTTGGTAGCCTTGTTCACAAAAACCCAAACATGAGGATTAGACTATATAGTGTCTATCTGAGGATTAGAATATATGGATTTAATGTCACTACATTCATATCTCTATTATGTTAAACACCATGCATTACAGCATTACCAAAGCTAGTAGCTTGGTTCACAAAGCCCCAAACATGAGGATTAGACTACATTCATATATTTAGCTGACCATGGAGGGGAGAATAGAGTTGGAGTTATTGGTATAAAAATGCTAGTAGACGGAATTATTGAGGTAGGGGAGTCTAGATTTTCTTCGAGCTGAAAGCCTCTTTAGGTGGATTACTCTAGTTGTTATCACTCCGAAATTTCCTGGCTATGAAAGAAAATTACCAAGGTAACATGAAACCAATATTTCAGATTAGAAGCTAATGCTTCCAACCTAGAGAGGCACTACAACAACTAGCTTTTAATAAATACAAAGGCTAGATCTTCTAGTTTAAAAAGATGGTGGTAGGGGAGTGTGTGAATCCATTGGGAATGGAATCAATATTTAAGGATATCAATTAAAATTTTCAAAGACTCGTTGATATGAACAAGTGTTTTCAAAGGCAGGATAGTTAGAGAACTATCAAACATTAAATTGTTATAGTATGATGGTGGGAAGAGAAATACAACTCAATTATAACAAAACATCTAACACAAGACAAATTTTGTCATATATCTTAAACATTGGCACAAATATTTGAATCCAAAAATATAGAGCATCGATGGTTGAGTTCCATATATGTAACTGTGCATTCAAATATAGAATATCAACACATCATGATTAACATAGAAAGGAATCATTCACTAAGAAATAGACAATGCAACAGTGTACCCATCTAGACTCTGAAAATACAAAACAAAAGAAAGATTGTTAGCAAAAAGGCTAAGACTGTCAGCACAAACCCATTTAGCGATAGATCAATATAATGAATACTCTCCCTATTTGAATTGCAAGGAATGTAACAATTTATTCCTACAACAAATTCATTATGGTACAAAGTATATTCGCTAGTCTTACCTGAGAATATTACCCTTTCCATGTCAGAGTTGTACATGTCCATAACGACAACTCCATGTACAAATCACAAACCTCTTGATACACTAAAAATGAATTCATGAATGGTTAGAGAAATGGTATAAAGAAGGAAAATGAATTATGTTAAACAAGAGAGGCTTACATTTTCTTCTTTATTTATAATATTTTGAATTCAAGAAATTATTCTTATACCACAGATAATACCCATGTGCTCATACCTGAAGTGGAAAATCTGCTTAACGCATCTGCTTGAAATAAATGTCTAAAGCACCATACACATCTTTACTCTTGGTACTCTTTAAGGTAGCAAGAGCTCCAAAGACTTACCAAATACAAAGGAAAGGCTGCCATTGTGTCAACAAAAAAACAAAGGAAACACTGTGAGCACAAAAACAAAGACTTTCAACACAAAATCCATTTAGCGTTAGATCAATATAATGAATAACTTTGCTAGATGCAGCACTCTAGACATGTGACCCATAAAGCTATCTTATCTAACCATATATGGATATTTCCATAAGATCAGATGGTTCTAGCTAAATCAATGTGAGTAGATAATACCCCTGTTCTCATTCCTAAAGGAGGACAATCTACCTAACGGATATGCATGAGATACATGTTAAAAGCACCTGCTAATCTTTACGCGTTGTCCTCTTTAAGGTATCAGGAGCTCCAAAGACTTCCCAAAACCTAAGAGTCTCATCTCCTGTAGCCAATGCAATAGTGTACCCATCTAGACTGTTAAAATACCAAACTAAAGGAATATTATCAGAAAAAAGGCTAAGACTGTCAGCACAAACCCATTTAGCAATAGATCAATAGAATGAATACCTCTACCTATTTGAATTGCAAGGAATGTAACAATTTATTCCTACAATAAAATCATTATGGTCTAGCATATATTCACTACTCTCACCTGAGAATATTACCCTTTCCATGTAAGACTTGTACATCTCCATAACAACATCTCCATGGACAAATCAAAAGCCTCTTTATACACTAAAAATGAATTAATGAATGGTTAGAGAAATGGTATAAAGGAGGAAAAACAGTTATGTTAAACAAGAGAGGCTTACAGTGTCTTCTTTATTTATAAAATTTTGAATGCAAGAAATTATTCTTATACCGCAGATAATACCCATGTGCTCATACTTGAAGCCGTAAATTTTCTTAACGAATCTACTTGAAATACATGTTTAAGGCGCCATCCGCATCTTTACTCTTGGTACTCTTTAAGGTAACAAGAGCTCCAAATACTTACCAAATACAAAGGAAATGGTGTCATTGTGTCAACACAAAAACAAAGGAAAGATTGTCAACACAAAAACAAAGACTTTCAACACAAAATCCATTTAGCATTAGATCAATACAATGAATACCTCTGCTCGATGCATCACTCTAAACGTGTGACCTATAAAGCTATCTTATCTTAACCATATATGGATGTTTCCATAAGGTCAACTAGTTTTGGCTAAATCAATGTGAGCAGATAATACCCCCGTGCTCATTCTTGAAGGAGGAAAATCTACTAGCAGATATGCATGAAATACATGTTAAAAGCACCAACCGCATCTTTACGTTTTGTCCTCTTTAAGGTATCAGGAGCTCCAAAGACTTTCAAAAACCTAAGAGTCTCATCTCCTGTAGCCAATGCAACAATGTACCCATCTGGACTTTGAAAATACAAAACAAAAGAAAGATTGTCAGCAAGGAGGCTAAGATTATCAGCACAAACCCATTTAGCAATAGATCAATAGAATGAATACCTCTCCCTATTTGAATTGCAAGGAATGTAACAATTTATTCCTACAACATAATCATTATGGTACAGAGTATATTCTCTACTCTTACCTGAGAAGATTACCCTTTCCATGTCAGACTCGTATATGTCCAAAACAACATCTCCATGTACAAATCACAAACGTCTTGATACACTAAAAATGAATTCATGAATTGTTAGAGAAATGGTATAAAGAAGCACAAACAATTATGTTAAACAAGAGAGGCTTACAGTGTCTTCTTTATTTATAAAATTTTGAATGCAAGAAATTATTCTTATACCACAGATAATACCCATGTGCTCATACCTAAAGCAGTAAATATGCTTAACGAATCTACTTGAAATACATGTATAAAACACCAGTTGATATGTAGTATGCTTCCCAACCAGAATGCAATAAAATAGCTGGAAAGTACTAAATATCTATGTCCTCTTACATACTTAAACCAATTCCCTAAACATTCAGATGAAGGAAAGTTGTCTAAAGTCATCCCTAGTACATAGAAAAGGCTAGGAAATCTTGACCAGACTTTACTTGAAGCATTCAATTCTTGGATGTCTAGAATAGTATGTTAAGATTTCACTACATGGAAAACAAAACTGCAAACTTATGGAACTCTCAAAACTACTTATGTGTGCTAGATCTGAAATCTCAAATGCTAACTGAAAACTGACAGCAAAACAAAACAATTTACAGCATTCAAAAAATCATCTCTATTTGTCTTTATTAGTTTGGGAAAGGAAAAACAGTGCACACACTCTCTAGTAAACTAAATGGATAACAAAAGCAATCGGGACACCTTAAATAGTTCATCCTAATCAAACCCTAATTCTACTCTAGGGAAGTGTACCTAGGCTACACACACTAGATGCTTATAATATATCACCTCAACTATGGAATAGTGTGCCCTAGCCCAAAACTGCCACCCAAACAGCCGAGATTTTACCACTTTTGCATCATATAGTAAGATGGGGCCCCTCCTTGAGCCGGCATCGTATAGTAAGATGGGGCCCCACCTTGACCTCTGTGATCCACATGGAATTCCAATTTTAGAAATCTGGTAAACTAAATGAATAACAGAAGCAGCAGGGACACCTTAACTAGTGCATCCTAATCAAACCATCATTCTACTCTAGGGAGGTGACACAGGCTACATGCAGTAGATGCTTATAATAGATAACCTCACCTGTGGAATAATGTGCCCTAGCTAAGTCTGATCCACATAGCATTCTAATTTTTGAACTGAATTAGACAAAAAAAACACATCTAAGGATGGCACATGCATTTTTCAGCATATTTGCAACAACCTCAGCTCAACCATATATTAACTGCCAAGATGGACACTAAATTGGTGTTTGATCCCCCATTTTTTGTGAGACAAGGGATCTCATCCACACAACAATTTGACTGCTAAAGTCTACCATACATGTTAGGGAACCTATCTACTTTTTGTACATGGACGAATCAACCAAATCTGAATCTGAATCTACTAAAAACTTCAAAATATGTATCATAAAAGTAGCCTAGGGTTTATTGTCCATTGTCCGAAACTTCTTCAAAATCTCAATTGCTTAGTTACACGTGTTCGAGGACTAGCTCACCTCAACTCAGCCAAACCTCCAAGACCAAGAAATAATACATGAGTTTGATGTCCTTCATGTCAACTTCACTTGCCAATTTCTTATTGCACCATGGGATAGAGTTTTTTAAACTAACTATTAGGACTAGGTAATCTACATACAACACAAATATAAGCATATCAAATTTATCATAATCAAACAGATAATAAAAGTTAGGACTTGCAACGGTCTTAGTGATGCCCATAATCTATAAGTACTTATAAATCCATGAGTACCAAGCACATGGAGGCTACTTTAGCCCAGAAAGGGACTTATTCAACTTGCACACATGGGTATCCCATCCTAACAAAGATATTATATTTGAACCCAAGTTGAAACAAAACCATGAATCACTCTTCCTTCCACCTACATCTCTAGCCCTATCAAAATACACTAAAGCATGCAGCAGCTCAAAGCCAGTGTGCCCTTTAAGTACCTCGCATACCTCAGACTATGGAGCATATTTGCAGCAACCTCAACTCAACCATATATTAGCAGCCAAGCTGGACACTAAATTGGTATTTCAGCCCCTCTTGTTTGTGAGACAAGGGATCTCATCCACACATCAATTTGACTGCTAAATTCTACCAGACATGTTAGGGAACCTATATACTTTTTATACACTGATAAATCAACAAAATTTGAATATGAATCTACTGATAACTTCAAAATATCATAAAATTAGCCTATGGTTTATTGTCCATTATCCAAAACTTCTTCAGAATCTTAATTGCTTAGTTACCCCTATTTGAGGACCACCTCACCTCAACTCAGCCAAACCTCCAAGACCAAGAGATAACACATGAGGTGTATGTCCTTCATGTCAACTTCACTTGCTAGTTTCTTCTTGCACCATGGAATAGAGTTTTTTAAAATAACTCTTAGGACCAGGTCATCTGCATACAACACAAATATAAGCATATCAAATTGATCGTAATCAAACAAATAACACAAGTTAGGACCTACAACAGTCTTAGTGATGCCCATAATATGTAAGTACCCATCAAAAAAACAAAGTATCTTCAAAATTTGTTTTGTTGCACATAGAATTAGTTTATGTTTGGACCCTCACAACCTAGTGCGTTCCTTAGAAGCTAGAGCGATGCACATTCAAGTTATTAAAATTTAGCACATACCAATCCTTTTTGTCCTCGTTTTGGGAAGCACTACATTAATTTTGGGTGTGGAATGCTCATCACATTGAACACCCTCCTCATTATTTTTTTCTCCCATTCACTGAAATTCAACAATGGTGTCCTGCCAAGGTTCAGGAATGACAATTGAATGATTTTCTGCAACAAGCAAATTATCATGTGATTGTATCTCCTCCCCATGCTCACTCCAAGATGTTTCACCTGATTCTTATAGACAACACACTTTAACTTGTTAGAATAACATTATACCTCCAATTGATTGCATTGTTCATATAATATTATAAAAAACTAACCTCAAATCCATAACCAGTAATTAATTTTTCCCCTCGATTTATCATGTGTTGGTGAGGACCTTGGGAACCATGTAATAAAGCATATTTTACGTCTTCCTCTTAAGCTTCCTTTTGAAACTTGTGAACTTACATTAGCAAAGATAATCATAACAATAAGGTAAAATAAGTAATAAGATACAATTAACTCAACGTGACCATGGTTACTTTGCCTAAAGTAGAAAATATAATAGATGGAAATATCACTTACCATACCACCACGAATACTATTATATCCACCAGAGCCTAATTTGTGAGATCCAATTTTTGACACCCTAGCTTGGGTTGCTTTTCTGGTATCTCGTAGGCGTCTCTTAGCTCCTCATCGTGAAAATGGCTTATAGTTTGGATTTTTGAGGACTTTCCTTTTAAACTTGGCATCTTTCATAAGTTAATCCCACGTCACTTGGTCTGTGATCCAAGCTAGACGTGGATACATCAAGTTTTTTGTTAACTTTTACCTTAAATTGGACCTCTTTGAGTACATGTATTTACTTGCAATCTGTAAAATAAGTTCCTTATCAAATCCAGTATTACCAAATGTTATTACTACATCTTTAAATAGTTCGTCCTTTTTGGCATTGGGTTGTTTCCTCCAATCCATTTGGATGGTATTTCCAAATAATTGTTCTGCACGATGAAAAATAAAGTGATAAAATTTCAGCTCTGTTTCATCCTTTAAGACGTTTGCTTCTGAAGTGAGCAAGATTGTAACTTATTTCATTCCTTTTGTGGTAACCAATGATATTGTTGTAGTCTTGGGGATTGAGTAAGGTTCCCTTATAGATACACTAGGTACTTTGTCACTTACTTCTTGCATTTACAATGAAATTGTGGAAATGTTAAGAACCCAACCAAAATATGAAACCATTTTTCATTTCTAAAATAATTATCCTAAATATAACAATTGAAATTACAAAAATAAATAAAATTACCTGTTGATCTCTTGCAAGAGCTACACTCTCCAACAATGACATTTCCCATAATTGAATTTGTTCGATTATTTCTTGTCTGATTTTAACATTTGTTGGAATATCTGGTAGGAGCCTTAACATTCTTGTTTGTGAGTCTATAAGACTCCTCAAAGAAACTTGTTCTAGTCCTGGCGGAAGAATTCTAACTAGACCCACATTTGATGTAAAGGGCATGTAATGGGTTTCTGGTCTAGGTGTAGATGGCATAACATGACCCTCTATACCAGCGGATTGTGTAAAGTGCTTATAATTGGGTTCTGGTCTAGGTGTAGATGGCATAACATGACCCTCTATACCAACAGATTGTATACTTATTGGAGTCACCCTAGAAACATCCTGTAAGGTACAAACATAAATAATAAGATGGAATAATAGATGAATAATGTTGAAATATGTAACTACGTTTGGTCTTCATAATGACATATGTAATCATAATTCTATGTAGTTTATGTAAAAAGAGGAAAAAGAAGATTATTTTTGTTATGATTGAGGCATGGGTTTCATGAACAAATGAAGAAGCAAGTCCCATTATACAATGACAATATCTCGGAAGACTCATTAAAAGAAGGTCATGAAGGTGGCAGATGATCAATTAAATGTATAGTATCGTTTCAAAGAATCATGGCAACCAAAATACTAATCACTACAGATAGGTGCCCATGAGGTATGTATAATAAATTTTTTTTAAAGGGTCCATCATAAGATGTAGTAGGGTTGAATTTATGGGTTTATATTTTAAGAAATACCCAAGTATTTAGAAACCTTAATCTTAAGGTATTTGTTCCCTATGATTTGATTTCTAGGGCATGAGATAAACTCTAGAATGACATAAAGGGAAAAGAGTATGATCTAAGGTTTGAATTTAAGAAACTCTAAAATGGCCTCTTGATTACATAAAAACCCTAGAAAAGTAACTTGACATCATGTTTTGGAATAATATATTGCTTGGGTTACTTGTTAAAATAGTATTGCATGTACAAGAAGAAAAAAACAGATGGGATGATCCATTTGAAGGCATGATGTAGCTCTTCGTAACCTCATAAATCATGGATTCATTGTGAAAAAACTTTATTAAATATATGCCCTAGATTTCTCAACAAATAAATAATCAAACTCACACAAATAAATGGTTGAATCATACATTTTGCATAACATTAGATGTATATGGGGGCATTAATGATCCCTGCATGCCAACATTGGTTGTATTGAGGGGCATAAATGAATCCTACATGCCAACAAAATGCACGCTTAGTAAAAATGCAAATATTAATAAATATATATTGTGAAATAAGTTAACTAAATGCACAAAAATATTGATCAAGTTTTACCACTATCATTACCTTAGATGTATGATAAGGTGTTATAGGGGTTGGAATGACTTTAGCGATTGCCTGCATTCCAAAAACATAAATTAGCATAATATAACAATGAATATAAGATAATTGAACCTATAAGATACATTATTAAATCTTACCTCATGCATCATCATAGCAGTGTCTTGCCCTTGTGCATTTGTTAACATTTCCATAAAAGTAGTAAATATCATTGAATCTCCCATAGTAGCATTTGTAACACCCATGGGTACATTCTTAAAAAAACACATAATAACATTAAAATAAGAAAACCTTGATCAAAAAATTGATAAGAAAATAGAATCAGTAACACCAAATATATATGTCTTTCAAGTAAAACCTTAAACATTCAAATTACTTGATGTTCATTACAATTAAAAACTCATTACTTAACTTGTAAAGAAAACTTATATTGCAGTGAATCCTTACAACCATCTTAGAGTAAACATAGTGATCGAAAAATGTGTTCCTCACAAGTAAAACATTAAACATTCAAATTACTTAATGCTCATTAGAATTAAAAACTCATATGCCTAACTTGTAAAGAAAAATTATATTAGTGAATCCTTAAAACTATCTTAAATTATACACAGTGATCGAAAAATGTCATCCTCGCATGAAATATTCTCATTTGATGGCATATATACCCCATCATTAATATACCCTAAATCAACAAGTAAATTAATACCATCATTTTCATAGTCTTCATCACCTTCAACTACAGGTAAATTAAAATCAATGAATTCATCATCTTCATGGATTTGATGCCCATGTGGTTGCTCATGTCCTTCATAAACTTCAATAAACTTGTCTTGGTCTTCATCTTGGTGATATGCAGCATTGGCAATAAATTCTTCATCATCTCCATCTTGTCCATCTATGTCTTCACGGGGGACTTCTGCATCTTCAAGTAAATCATTGTCCTCTACATCTTGAACAAATGTTACTCTTCGTCCCCTTGGATCATTATCAATCACGAATGACCAACCAGGTTGTTCTAAATTTGGAATGAGAAAATTTTGGTCACATTGACTTGGAAACACATAAGGTTCAGAAGTGGCTTCAAACCTAGATGTATTGATCATGTGGAATCCATTATTATGGAGCAAGATAGTTTTTTCTTCTCCTACTTCAATAAGCTTGTACCATTCAACATGAAAAATAACTTTCTTGAAAGACATAAAATCAAGCTCTATAATGTCCTCCAACGCTCCATAGTACCGACATATTCTTGTGATTGGTTGTCTATCATTTGCATGTGAACAACATTCCTATCTCCATATTAGATAAGCTCCTTTTAGATATGCTTGAGAGTTTTGATCTCTACCATATTAAAATGGATACCAATGTATTACAAGATGAACAATCCAATATTGGAGTTAACTTGGCACAAGGAATGATTGTGGAAGACCAAAACAATCTATCTGTATATCATATCCCATGATTGTACCACTTCAAGGGAGGACTATAGTTGCTTTAGCTAGAGTCATCCTTGTGGGATTTTCTTTGTGGCTAGTTGTCTTCTTGAGTAGCCCAGGTAGATGATTGACTCTGCCTTTTAATCATGCTCTTGAATATGCCTTTGATGGCAAGGGCTAGATGCTCCATAGATTTACAAAAGAAGAGGGCATACTAAAGGCCTGGAAGACAGAGCAACACCTATCCCTCAGCATTTATGTTAGTTGTAACTGGGAAGCCATGGATGTAACATCCATTGAGAAGGGTATTTGCCACTATGACAACATATAGATCATTACATCTTCTTACTATTGTAAATTATTGTTATAGACATATTTGGGCACTACAACCCCAATCGCATATATCGATAAACCAAGGGCTCTTAAACCCCTAAAACTATTGTTTCCCACCCTAAAGGATCATGGTCAACTAATTACATCATTTCCCGAAAGTTCCACCTGAAAAACCACTCAGAACTTGTCAAAACTGGACCATACAGACTGCTCCATGCTAAGGGTGAGATGCATACTGGCTGCTACACTGGCTAGGTGCGATGCATACTGAAAGAGCCTTTTGTGGTGTGTGATGGGTGAGATTAAACAAATGACAAAGACAGTTTGCTAAGTGGAAACCCAAAAAATCTTCTAGAAACTTCTCATATGACACTTGCCTCTTTGAATTCGCCAAGGGATGAGTAAGAGATCATGTAATCTCCAAGTGGAACCAAGAACTATCAATGAAATGAAACTAATCAAAAACCCAAAAGTTGACTCACCCCTCTACAAATATCTATAAATGGATCCCTCATCTTAGAGATCCAAAGACTGGAATTTTGTAATTTGTAAGGAAGTGTTGTTAGTTTCTCTTTGAGACATTGTATTGTTGGGTGATCTTTCTTTTCATGAGGTGAAGAGGGCTTTCATGCTAGGAGGATGATGCTGGATCAGATAGCTAGGTTGTGATCCTCTCTTCTACTTCTACTATCAATAAAGTTCTTTGAGTTTTTCTCCATATAATTTTGTATTTGTAGATCTTATTATTTGTGGATGCAATTGTATGGTTAATGCATTTCTGATTCTGCATTGTTTATGGTATTATAGATCTCTATGCTTTGATGGCGTGTTGTTGCTTTGCCTCTACAGATATTCTCTAAAGTAGGACAAGTAGGAGAAGAGTAGCAAGCTCTATCAAGGGAGAGAGGAAGCAAGCAAGGAGCCAAGTGGAAGATACAGGTTGGTGATCTTTTCGTCTCTCTTATCTATCATACATAAAGGAAATCTTGAAGTGCTTTGAATTATTTGTTTCTAAGATAGCTCCTCGTCTTAGTGGGACTAGCAGATTGAAAAGACATTAGTTTTCCCTTAAACAATTATGAGATGCTTTAGAAGAAGGGTTTACATTTATTGTTAGAATCACCCCACCCCACTCCACCCAACCCAACCCAACCCACTATCTATTCACACTTGTGAAACCAACGATGTTCCATATATGGTGCTCAAAAAACAAGCAGTGTTCCTAACAATCAAGCATCATTTTCTATATAAATTATTTAAATAATTATCATCAGTTTATATTAAATTATGAAATCAACATTTGAAAAGAAATGCATATTAAGCATATCAAGCATGCATGGAAACTACTAATTGGAGTCCAAGGAATTATTATGGTAGATGAAGTGATACAATGTGTTTCCTTAGAAGAGCACCAATATGCAATAAAGAACCCTCAAATATGCTGGGAAAATGAAAAGACAGAAAATAATGAAGAGTACTGGTGGCAGAGAGGGTATATAAACCTAGAATTCTGTTTGTGCTCACTAGAAAATGGTTGAAAACCATATTTTTCAGACCTAAGATGGCCCTATAAATACTACCAGCCAAGGGAAGAAGAGTCACACTGATATAATGTTGAGAACACAGATAGAAGATCTATAGTGATCTATTCATCGAACTATAATAGAATCATGTAGAAACCCTTCAGATTTACTATGACATTTAACAAAACAACAATATTAATTGCAGGAAAATAGCATGAGAGAGAAAAATAGAGAATTGTACTTGGGTAAATATGGCACTAGATCAAAATAATCAATGAATATGTTGTCCAAATGAGTGTGCATGAATTTATTCACATCCTTCTAGGGTTAGGCACTAGTGCCAAAGAGGGAGACTAGGCCAACTTAGTCATAAATAATAAAGTGGATAACTTTCCCATATGTAAGAGAATTAAAGCACTCAATACATCAGGTAGTGGGTCACCATGTGGTCTTAAGTGGAGATTACCCATACTCTAACAATTAATCAATGCTCAAGCACAGATTTTGTATTAGTGGAAATCTTGAATAATGAAGGCGTTTATGGTACAGAAATAGTGTTATACACATCAACACTGGCTAGTGACAATCCATACAGATGAATAATGCATAGATCTGGCTATAAGGTTTTTTCTCTCTGACATCTATGTTAGAAAAAAAATCTGACTCAAATCCTCTTTTTGGCAGGAGATGAATTTTCTCTAGATTATATTACAAAGGCAATGCATTGTCTTAAATTGTCATCGCATAATGCAAAGTAATCTCTATAGAATATTGGGTTTATGTGTTGTCAACCATAGGGTTATACCATTTAAACTACTTTATATTATTGTGAAAGGTAATTTCCCTTGGTATGTTTTAATAGGTACTTGTTAGATTTGTTTATTATCTGGTCCCCTTATTTATCTAATGTGATAAAATTATGTGATACACTTACTGTGATTTAGTTTTCTGATACCAATCACTTTAACTTTAGAAGATGAACAGGACAACGTTGGAGTTAAATTGGCACAAGGAATGACTATGGTAGACCAAAATAATATATATGTATGTCGTATAACATGATTGCACCCCTTCAAGGGAGGATAGTCCCAATCAGCCTCATTAAGAAGAAATTAAGTTATGACAAACCACATAAAAATGTTTTTAATTCCAAGAAACAGAGTCTCGAGGATCGTCAATTTTGGATGAATGAGCCCACTAATCAAGAAACTAGATGGAAACACATGATGAGTATAGAGAGGTATCATGACAAGTGGAGAAACAATGATAAAATATTAACTTCCTATATCAGGATGGGACCTGATAGTACTGTTTCAGAAGAGGGCATACTAAAGGCCCTGAAGACAGAATAATGTGCATTTCTCAGGTAACTTTTCTACCGTTTCCTTTTATGTAGTAAATTTAAAGGATCACATGTGAGCATATAATAGACATACAGTACGTGGAAAAACATAGAAATGGAACATGTAAAATATATTTTTCTCCACACCATTATATCTATGGGTAGCCCTAGGCCAATGTTAAAATTCTCTCTATAATTCTCCCTCTTACATCCTTTTCTCCTTATACATTACTCAATACATAACTTATAAAAAAAATAAACCCATTAAGGTGTTTTAACTATAACAATCCTCAACGTTGAACTTGTTTACATGTTACTAACGTTAATTATAATGTGGACTATTAATATAAATGAAAATTTTGTTCGAGCACAATGTTTGATTACCAATGCTCCTTCTTATTAGACGAGAGCTACAAAATCAACTTCCAGTGAACTCTTTTTAATCTTGAAGAATGATGCCAGTAAAGTCTGCATGAGCTTGATAATTGACTTTGCACCAGTATTTCCCCTCAGAAAAGAGATTCTAGACAATTTCCAGTTATCCTGTAAAACAACTACCAAACATGACCATTGATCTAGAATTGAATATTTGTTTCAATCACTTCAACACTTCCACTGAAGACATTACCTTTGAGCTTATGCTTCGAGAATTAGCTAGCCATTGCCCAAATTAAACCTACTATCCCCATGTTAGCACCAATATTCTCTTCCTTAATTTGGATCACCTCCATTTTAGCCACCTACCACCCTCACATAAGTACCTGTGGTTACTTCCACAATATGGATTATATCATCGCTTTGTGTATACACAAGTCAGTCTTCCTCGAATAAATGCTTCTGAGAGAATCATATTTTAAAGATTCTGAAGAAGATGGACATGCTTGGTATGGATGAGAAATCGGTCAATCCACCTGTGCTTTATAGTACTACATTCCTATCCGAAGGAATCCTCATCTATCATCTTTGTATTCCAAAAAATGTGGCATGAAAAATACCTTGATTCTGCACACTACCCTTTGATGATGGGCTATGTATATGGTTTGAATAAGTCATCCTATTTTCAATTGTCAAATTTCATTCAAACACATGTGAATCCTATTATTGCCTAAACTAGCATCTTAGTGGAAAAACTCAATCTATAGATGTTACCCTTGGGTAATGGATGGGAGTTATGATTGATTATTGGAAGAGTGTAAGAAAACCTTGATTATGGTTAAGTGATTGAATGCAACGATATACTTCAAAAAATAACCAAGTGAATCCAAAAATATAGCGCATATGTAATATACAAGATCCAACAACTTAGTGATCTAATGCTTCAGGACAGAAATTTAAGAGAACAAGCATAAACTATATGATCCACTTAGATGCTTTATTTGAACTAGAAACAAGTGGTTTAGATCTCAAATCTGATTTACTATACATGCAAAAGTGATTTCAAATTTGCAATATGTTGATTAACATCCAAAATTAATGTAAATCTTAAAGAAGTAATGTAACAACTTAGTGAACGTAACTTGCAATAGAAGCAACTTCAAGTTAAATGTAATCACAACAGATGTGTAATATCCCTCTTGGTGAAAATTACCCTTATGGCAAAATTTTGAAATAGGGTTTTCAACAAAGTATGATACGGTAATATTTCACAATAACAATGCAATATTCATCAATCCATATAAGTAAAGATCCTCCCATTTAATGTACAATTGGAATGAAATATATTCAAATAGTCATATGTTCTTCAGCTGTGTCCCCTATCCTAATTATTGTCTTAATACCCTTCAATGCCTTAATGAGATGACCTTCAGCCCTCCTATCACCCTTGATAGTCTGCTGCCTAGTTCATCCTCCTCTTTCTAGCACTTACTATCTCTATGTGAGGGGTCACAGCCTTTCGGTTGCATGAGGGAAGTGTTATGTTGTCTTAGGCGGTGATCTACTACCATTACAAACCCAGAAACCCTTACTATCACATAGGATGGATTTCCACATTCCTTTCTTCCTATAAACATTATTTCACTATCCCATCGCTGCCACAGTCAACTCCAAACTAGACCTTGCTTGCCTCAAAACCCCAAACCATACCTCAAGATGATTTTTTGCCACATAAAAACCTTAGGGGTGATTCATTGCCACAAACAATCCCTTAGAGGTGGTTCAATACCACAATTGATACCTCAGGGATGATATGTTGTCATCAACAGCTCAGAGGTATCTTGTTATCTTAGAATTTCTTCATAGACATATTGTTGCCATAGTTAAGCCTCAAATTTAATGTGTTGCTATAGATAATGCCTTAGAGATAGTCTAATGCCTCAGATAATGTCTCAGGGATGATTTTTTGCCTAGATAATGCCTCAAGTAGTTTGCTACCACAGTTAGTGCTTTTTTGATCATTTATATAACAACATTCAGAAGTTGGATTAAAGTGAGAGATTGTAGAAAATTAAATGAAAGTCTGGTTGGTTGACTCTCTGCAATTATGGATTGAAAACATTGTAGAAATTTTGAATAATATGACACATATTCACAGAGAATATCCCGATTATACACTATTACGGAATACATTCATAATACATAACCTCCTCTACGTTGATCATCAATTTACAGAAGCACAAACAATAACATGTGCACATAAAAACACCAATCACACATATTAACACAGTATTTTCTCGGGGAAAGCATCTCGCTAAAAACCCCAACTATCTGTATATTATATTGATTGAGAACATGTAACAATACATAGTACAATACTCCTCACAAGTACTCAGTACTATCTCCACCTGCTACAACAATACAGCTCAGATCTGATCCCCAAATCTCCCCCGCTACTTGCCTGCCTCCACTGCACAATACTTGCATTGAGAATGAATGAATCAAAACTCGTTCCAAGTTCTATTTTACCTTGGAAAATCACTCACACTAGAAAATCACGTGAGCACAGAATATAATACTGGGCACATATTGCGCAATTCTCATGGGCATACTCAATCCATTGATGTGCAAGATCTCATGCACAATTGATAGTCACAACTCACCCTTTCACTTACCTCTAACACTTATCTCCACTGAACTGTCCATGCACTGAGTTAACTGATGTATTCTTGAGTTGCATTATGAGTTAATAATTAGTGAATTAATTAATAACTAATTCACACAACTCATCACTTAGTCTATTGCCAGTTAGACTAAATACAACTAGTTCAACTAAGTCAAACTGAACACAACTCCATTAACTGCTCATCTAACTCCACAGAACTCAACCACTTGAGTTCTAACTGAAGTCCTTCATGCAATATCTTAGTCAACCCATAGGTACCATGTATTTCCTTCATGCAATTGCATGTGCCACATCTGTAGCTCAAACTGAAGCGCTCCAAGAGAATAAGATAATGTTTATAGTCCAGTTATTATTAAGGCTAATAATATTTGATTGTTTCTATTTTTACCTAACGGTCTAAAAATAGACTCTGATCACACTGTCATGATCCAAAAAATAGAAGTACATCTATTTTTCCCAACATGACCAGGCATCCATAAACAACATCCTGCAACTCATAGACCATGATCCATAAGTCTAAAAATAGACTTTGTGCCAAAACTTGCCTGCGGGACCACTTAGTGAAGGTGACTCCTTTCCACGAAGCTCCATCATCTTGTTGCATTCTCAACAAGAATTTCTTATTGCACACTTTTCAACACTCCCTCTCAACAAGAAAGGCTTCCTCTCAAACGCGATCCTGTAACTCTGGAATGTTCTGCATGCAACACATCTGCCCGGTCCACTTTTCTCCAACAACACTTGGAACAAAAGAACACTCCCAATTGACCACTCTGTTGGGCTAGGAACATACTCTAATGCTGAAGCTCTACTTGCTACTGAAAAGTGCTCCCTCTCTGACATTTGCACTATTGCAACATCTTCATGCATCTCGCACCATTGCACACCTCTCTGTGCCACCTAGCACTGTGCAAAACACTTGTGCCTCTCGCATTGCTATAGCCTACATGCTATGCGTTGTCCTAGGATTCCTTGCACTATTGCTCTCTCTGCCGTTCCATCCACATCTGTCTCTACCCAATCAGTGAGTTCCTGCTACTCCACATTGGGGCTCCTGTAGCAAGGTCTCATCCAAGAGGTTGGGTACCTCAAGGATCATCCTCCTCCTCCTTGGGACGATCACTCTATATCGCCCCACCTCCTACCTCGAGGTATGGCTGCATGTGATCCCTCAACCCACTTGGCTCGAAGTTTCCGCCTACTGGAGGTCTCTGCATGAGTAGATGTATCTACTCGATCTCCACTCAGCTTCCCCTATTGCAGTTGCTCCACAACCTCCTGAAGTTGTTGCACCAATCGTGGCTCCTCCACCATTGTCTGAGACTTCTTCTGGCTCTGCATGTTGAGAGGTAATATACCCTCCCTCTAAATCACCAAGTCTCCATAATTTGCCTTGTTGCTCAAGGCTTTGCATGCATCTTGAACCTCAAGAGCATACAGGTTCTTGACCCGTGAACTAATCTGCTTCACCTATCTAGTGATGATATGTCTAAGGATAACCTTTCCCTCTCTGAAGACTACATCATAGCCTTTGTCTTCTAGCATTGCGATCGACACCAAGTTTCTCTTCAGTCCTGATACATACTTGATATCGGTCAAGGTAAGGTAAGCTCCATGCTCCCTCTAAAAAATAACCATGCCTACACCCGAGACACTATACGTCTCATCATTACCCATCCCTATTAGTATCTGGAGATTTTTCTCCTCCAAAGTACTGAACAAACTTTTGTCACCGGTCATGTGGAAAGAAGCTCCACTGTCAAGAAACCAACCACTTTCCATCATTGATGAAACCATGCATGTGAAGAGTGTGAAATCCAACTCAAACTCTAAAGCAAGTGCCTCACCTTCAGATCCTTCCCCGGATCCCTCCTTGGATTTCCTCCGTAGTATTCCACCTGATCTCCTCTTGCACAAGATCTGACCAAAGTCTCTCCCATCCTGGAAATTTCTCCCGACCATTGATAGAGTCCTGATAAGAATGCCAACTCTTCAGAAGACCAAGGAGAGCCAAGCTCACCAAGTCCTCATCATCGACAATCAACCCCACACTTCCCAGCTCATCCCGACATTGGGTGAACTTCGTGAGATACTGGGGCATACTGTCTCCATTCTCACACTTAGATGTTTCTGAGTTTATCCTTGAGCGCCATTCCACTAGCTCAAAACTCAACCACTTCTGAACTAAAATTCGTGAGAACAAACTATTTCTCGTACAGAGATCGACTATATGGGCATTCACTGGATATCTCACCTTCCAAAAGAAGGATGAATCCAGAGGCTACCTGGCCCAATTACAGACTCTGCCTAAAGAAATAAAACGTAGTCACTTTCTGAATAATAGATCTGATGATCAATCCTCGCTTTGATATCCTGTAGAAATCTCTTCTACAAATCAA
>APFE030907969.1:9406-24638 GCA_000404065.3 Pinus taeda | reverse complement strand
AGTTTGTTTTCACCTCAAAAATAATTTGCTTCGTTCCATGTTGTTGATGTGGAATTCATTAAGGCCCTCCTATGACAGGTCGCTTCTTGTCGACATCAGCTCATTATCCAAGAAGTTGACTTAGGAACAACCCTTTCAGTACTTTGAAGCTTGCATGCCTCAATGGCAAGTTTCTCACTTTCGGCGACAGGTTTACACCAATGGCCTTCGACCAAGAGATTTTGCGTGGTGTTTGACACCAAGTCCCTTTTTCACAACATGTAAATTGTACTGTAGTACCTTGAAGGTCATTGTCATTATTTTTTATTCCTCTCGCACTTGTTAACAGCTTTCATCATTGGCTGGTAATCAGAAGATGTATTTCCATGTTCGACTCCAAAACATTTTTCACATGGATCGACTTGTACTCCGAGTGAAGATTGGCCGAGTTTGAAGACCCCGGATCTAGCTTCATCCATCTCGGCTGCGATATATTTAGGAATATAAAAACGTCTAGTGTACATCATTGCCAAGCAGATGATCATCCAAATCGAAGGATGATGTGTCCATATCATCAATCTGTCACACAGACGATCATCTATCCTATGTACATGAAAATGAGTTTATAAAGTTGAGCATGGGAATGCCCGCCTCATCTAGATCATGAAAAAATGTTTTCAAATAATGTATTATATTGTATCCTATTACAGGTCACCTCCAAGCTCGGAAAAACTTCTGATCCTCATAGTAAAGCATGTCACCCGACATCAAAAACGATTAATGACCTCATGCTTTATGGGGAAACTGTTATAGAATTTTTTGGGCACTTCAACCCCAATAAAAAATGTCCATAAACTGAGGGCTCTTAAGTCCCTAAAAAGGTTGCTTCACTGCCTAAAGGAACAAGGTCAACTAATTACATCATCTCCCAGAAGTTATCCACTGAAAACTGCTCATAAATGGTCAAAACTGGACCATATTGAAAGCTCCATGCAGAGGGTGCGATTCATATCACCTTCCCAATGTACAGGGTGCGATGCATATTGTTTTTCTCCTTTGTAGGGTGCGATGGTCGAGAATGGACAAATGGCAGGGACCAAAATGCGAGGTGGAAGATCGTGGAATCTTCCTGAAGCTTCCCCTCTGACACTTGCCACTCCATTTTCGACCAGGGATGAGTAAGAGATCTTCATTCTCCAAGTGGAAGTAAGAACTATCAGAGAGAAGACACTAATCAAGATCCCAAAATATGACTCACCTCTCTGTAATCATCTATATATGGATCCCTCATCACAGAGATCCAAAGGTTGGAATTTTGTAATCTATAGAGAAGTGTTGTTGGTATTCTAGTGTACATTCATAGTTTTGGGTGATTTTGCTTTGCTTGAGGTGAAAGAAGGGCTTCTTAGCTGGACGATGATGCTAGGTTAGAGCTGCTCATGGTTGTAATCCTCTTGCTACTTTTATCTAAATAAAGCTATTCTTGTTCCCTTCCATATCCTGGTGTACTTGTTTATATATGCTTGTATATGGTTAATGTACATTTGATCCTGCGTTATTTATGAATTTAGATCCTTGTTTCTTGCATAGTAGTATGTTTTTGTGATCCTACAGGTCCTTTTGAAGCTGAGAAGACAAAGAGCGAGTAGCAAAACTCTATCAAGAAGGAGAGGGAATCAAGCGCAAGTCTCACATTGGCCCTCTTGATTCTCTTCTCATCTATTTTCATAAAAGGAATCAATAGTAGACTTTGATTGTTTGTTTCTAAGATAGCCACACATCTTAGTGGGAATAGCAGCATCCATATGGACACTATTCCCGTATAACAAGGGGGACCTTCTAGTAGTGCTCAAGTGAAAACATATGAGAAGGCCAAAGAGACTAGAGCTACTGAGGTGCCCAAGACTTACATGACATATCAGAGGGGCACAAGGAGATTGTTTGCAGCTGATAGGAAAGTGTTTGCTTCATGACATGTGGAAGGGACCTTGCCTTCTTCATCAACCTATAGGAAAATGTTAGCTCCAAAGGATGTGGAAGGGGCTTTGGTTTGTTCATCAACACAACAAGTACAGGTGTAGCAGCTTCACAAAGGGAAGGAAAAGATGTCGAAGTAAATTTTTGATGATGAGGAGAAAGAGAGGGACTTTGATTTGACAGAGCATGATGAGTCAAAGCAACGTTATACTCATCATGTCGTGGAAATAATTGACTTAGAGGCTCAGGATGAAGAAACAATAAAGGATATCATCATACAGGAAAAGGAGGCTCAATTCCAAGCTTTGATGGACAATTTGGAGAGGACCAAGTATGTCATCACATATTTGGAACAAGAGAACAAGTAGTTGAGTGATAAGTAGGTCCTCATGGAGCTAGAACTTCTCAAGGTAAAACGACAAGGTGACAAGAAGGCATAGGTCACGCTAACTCCTATTGAGAAGGAAATTGAGGATGATAAAGAGACTTGGCTTTGGAGGGTCAATTTTCACCTAGATAAGCTATTGTAGAAGGCCAATAGTGATAATCAGATGATCAGGCACATGGCCTACCATTACAGGACCTAAAACAAAATTTGTAACATGAGGGTCAAAAAGATGAAAGCTAGGCTAAGGCTGGCTCTGAAAGGAAAAAAGGAGGAGGATAGATTAGGTTGCTTTCTGAAGCTTCCTTGGCTCATAAGGATACTTGATGATGGTGCTTCTCACCAATTTTGGTCAATTTTGGAATATTTTTTGTCATTTGCAAATTTTGAAATTTTAAACACAAAAAATCAGGCTCAGTGGCACTGCATTTTCCTAGGGGAACCCAATGCACAAATGGCTTGCGTTTTTGGATTCAGAGTGATGATTACATGCACCCTATGGATTTTATAAGTTTTTGGGGTAGAACCGGTCCACCAAAAGGTCAAAACAACACCCTAAAAATTACATTTCTGCCACTTTTTGGACACAGAAGTAGTCTTCGGAGAATCAAATTGTGATGGTTCAAATGAGCCTTAAATGAAGAAATTCTAGTTGTTTTGGAAATTATACTTGAAGACCTTTCCAATGCGCTATCATGAGCTCAATTTGGATGTCAAAAAGGCCTCCAAAAGGGATTTGAAAGTGGCGCTACGTGTTGGGCCAGTGGCATTATGTGTAGGGCAAATTTGCACAGGATGGCTATTTTTCCATTTTTTGACTATGTTCAAGGATTTTCTCCCATGGAGGATGTTTTACTAATGTAAATGATGACTTGGCTTGTAAATATGATAGATAATTAGTAGTATAGGGTAGATTCGTTGCATTAAAAGTCAATTTGAGCTCAAATGAATCAATTTTTCACCTTTAGAGGCAAGTTGTTAAGATGCCTATATTCTTGTTTCTTGTTCAGTGTTGGTTAGATTAGCTCCTCATCTTAGGGATTCGACCCCTGAGTATGGGAGAAGGTTGAAACAATGCCTATATCTTCTTCTTCTTTCTCATTGTAAAGGGATGGACTCAGTTGGATGCTCAGACCTTGATTGTACATCATTTTGTAGCAGTTTAGCAGGAGATTAATAAGAATTGCAGCTACTTTTATGGGATCCATGTGATATGGAGTTTTAGTATAGTTTCATCTCTTGTAATCATATGTTAGTATTTTTTTGTGTATTTCATTAATTATTTCATTTCTTCTAAGTGAATGCTTTCAAGTTGATAGGCAAAATTCATTACATCACTACTCTGCTTTGGGAAAATATTCACCATTATATGTTTTCTACAGTTTGGGAAGGATCCATGATAATCACATGATCTTCCTAGCCTCTCACCAGTCTTAAACACTTCACCCATCACGCCCTAGAGTGCTAAAACTTATGCCTACCTTGCCGCATTGAACACCCTACAATTTTGACCTAATTCCCTAGCCCTAAACTGTCCATCTCCTCCTGATCCAGCAAAACACCTTGAAAATCCAATCAAAACTTTGTGCTGCTATACCTAGCCTAAAATCCTTTTCCTAATCCAGTCATCTTGTCTGGGATCCTTACGGAAAGAGCCCTCTCCCGGCCTAGTAGGGCTAGCTACTTGGCTAAGCATGGCTTGTGGTTACCCTGGCATCTCCTTCCTTCAGCCTGAGGTTCAATCCAGGTGATAATAGAAGGAAAATGACAGGCTCGAGAAAAATCTCAAACATGTAGATGCTCAAAATATTAAAAATGACTCTCTTTTGGTAAAAGAGTTGCTGAAATCTCACCAACTAGCAAAGAGGAATGACCAATTGGAAAATCAGTCACTAATGGCTCATACCTTGGCCCAAGGCAAGGAAAGGGTTTAGGTAGATATCAATCATGCCATAGCTGAGGTTTGGCCATTTATCTAAATCATATTTGAGCAAGAAGAGTTAATCAATAGATTCAGATCAATTATTGAACAGGTCATAACAACATTGGGGAAAAAACCAGCAGAGGCCACTTCCATGATTAGAATCTTGAATTCAAAGACCAGGTCAAAGTTGGAACATATTCAAATTGTAGATAGAACAGAGACAATTATGGAGATGAAAAAGGTATTACAGACAAGGAATTTTATCACTCAATTGGATACCAAGTCTCAAGGTCTAGAAAATATTGTCCAGATATTTCACACTAAATTCAATTTACCAAAGCAAAGAGGATTGCCAAGGCTAGTAGCACTAAATGACAGACATATAAGCTTGGAAGATTACTATGAGAAGCTTTACAAAATTGCCACAGATACATCAAAGTTTATAGGTATTAAGGAACATGTCACAGGGAAAGAATTTGTAGAAATTTCATGAATAATATGACACTTATTCACAGAGATTATCCTGATTATACACTATTTGCGGAATCATGCATAATACATAACCTCCTCTACTTTGATCATCAATTTTGCAATATTAAGAAACAATCACATGTGCACATTGAAGCATCAATCACACATATCAACACAGTATGTACCCGGGGAAAGCATAAAGCTGAAAACCCCACAACTATCTGTATATTATATTGATTGAGATCATGTAACAATACACAGTACAATACTAGGTCCACCTCTTACACACAATACAGCATAAATCTGAATCAATCACTGCCTCAAATCACCTCTGCTACTTGCCTACCTCTACTGCACAATCCTGCATGAGAACACTGATGAATGAATGAAACAAACTCGTATTTCCCTTATGTAACACTACGCAATCCTCATTCACAATATCAATCCACTGATTGTGCAAATTATATGCACAACTGTAGTCACAACTGACAATTGTCTTGCCCTTTTACTCATCTCTAACACTTGTCTCCACTAAAATGTCCATGCACTAAGTTAACTTATGTATTCCTCAGTTGATTCATGAGTTAATAATTAGTGAATTAATTAATAACTAATTCACACCACTCAAAATTAGTCTATTTGTCAGTTAGACTTAATACAACTAGTTCAACTAAGTCAAACTGAATACAACTCCATCAACTCCTGATCCAACTCCATAGAACTCAATCACTAAAGTCCTCCATGCAATAGCTCAAGTCAACCCATAGGAACCATGTATTTCCTTCTGGCAGTTGCATGTGCCACATTTGTAGCTCGAACTAAAGTCCTCCAAGAGAATAAGATAATGTTTATAGTCCAAATATTATTAAGAGCTAATAATATTCGACTGTTCTATTTTTAGCCTGGCAGTCTAAAAATAGACTCCGCCCATATGTCTAAAAATAGAAGTCCATCTATTTTTACCAACTTGACCAATCATCCACAAATAGCATCCTGCAACTCATAGACCATGATCCATAAGTCTAAAAATAGACCATAGTTCTAAAAATAGACTGCGCCAAAAATAGCCTGTGGGCCCACTTAGTGAAGGCAACTTCTTTCCACTAAGCTCCATCATCTTGTTGCAATCTCAACACTCCCTCTCAACAAGATATGGATTATCAGCAACCCCTATCCTATCTCGGTGGTACTCAAATTTTCTCATGGTGAGCGCCTCCGTCAAGATATCAACATCCTGATCCTCCGTGGGAATATATGACAGTAACATGATTCTACGCTGCACACAATCTCTAATATGATGGTACCTAATGTCGATGTGTTTGGATCTATCATGAAATATAGGATTAACCTAGAGTTTAATGCAACTCTAGTTATCACAGTAAATCACAGTAGGATCCAAATGAGACCCGAACAACCCGACCAGGATCTTCCTCATCCATATAGCATCACATGCAGCCAAACTTGCTGCCATATACTCGGCCTCCGCGGAATTGAGTGCCACGGATCTCTGCTTCTTGTTGTACCAAGAAACTGTTATCGATCCTATACTGAAGATCCCTCCAGATGTGCTCTTTCTGTCCGTTGGGCTCCCTGCCCAATCTGCATCCGTGAAGCCACATAGCTTCACCTCATCCTTCTATTTGTACCACAATCCATATCCAGATGTGCCTCTGAGATAACGCAATACATGCTTTCCCGCCTTCCAGAAGAGCTTGGTAGGCTTAACCATAGCTTGTGAAAGCTGGTTAATAGCATAGCATATATCGGGTTGTGTATTTACCAGATACATAAGTGACCCCACCAACTGTCGATAAACAGTGGCATCCACTACCTCCGTCGAAGTAGCATCCTCCTTCCTCCAACCTCCAGGAAGAGGAGTATCAACAGGCTTGCAGCCATGCATGTTGAACTTCTCCAATATCTCCCGAGCATACTTACCCTAAGAAACAAATAGTCCATCACTGCGCTGCCAAAATTCCAATCCCAGGAAATAATGAAGGAGGCCCAAGTCCTTCATCTCAAACTCCCGAGCAAGATCCTCCTTGCATGAAAGTATCAACAACTCATCTCCCATTAGAATCAAATCATCTACATAAAGTACAATGATAAGCAACTTACCCTCCACCACAATCTGGTATAGGTTAGGATCCGCCTCACTCTTGGAGAATCCAAGTCCAGTGAAATAGCTGTCTATCCATGTGTACCAAGCACGAGGTGCTTTTTTCAACCCATACAGTGCTCTCTTGAGCCTGCACACATGCGACTCATTGCTAAAGATCTCGAAACCTTCGAGCTGCTCTATGTACACTTCCTCCTCAATGATTCCATTGAGGAACACAGTCTTCACATCCATCTGATGAATGTGCCACCCCATCTACATTGAGAGAGCAAGAATTGTTCGTATGGAAGAATACCTTGCGACAGGTGCAAAGGCCTCCTCATAATTGATCCCCTCTATCTATGAGAGGCCTCGGGAAACAAATATTGCCTTGTACTTCTCCACACTCCCGTCAACTGCCTACTTCACTTTGTCGATCCATCTCGAACCCACCATTGATTTCCCTTCCAGCCTTGGGACAAATCTCCCATGCACTGTTTTTGACAATCAAATCATACTCTTCCACCATGGCGTCTACCCATGCGGGTTCTTCATAGCTTCATCGAAAGAGGATGGCTCCATCACGACACATTTGCTCACAAGAGCCATGTAGCCAATGTACCGATCCGGTGACTGTCTCTACCTGCGCTCTGCTGTAGGTGGTCCTACAACCTTCTCTACATCTTGAGCCAGTCGCTCAGCTTCTGTAGTGTGATTTTGCCCTCTGATGGTTGGCACTGCATGAGTGGTCTCTTCCACTCCATGAACTTCCTTTTGTGGCTGATCCACATCCTGAAGCTCATCCTTAAGAACTAATAGCTCCTCATCTACATGAAAGTGTGGCTCCCTCTCAAGTGAACACTTCATGGCTTTCTCCTCCTGAAATTTTATATCCTGTCACACAACAATCTTGTGACTATCTAGAAAATACACACGATAGTTATGGGGCATATCAGTGTACCCCACAAATATCCCACTCTCTGCGGTCAGCTCCAACTTCTTCCTAGCATCCTTCGTTACATGCATGTAAACAGGAGAACCAAAAATCCTCAAATGGGAAATATCAGGCCTCTTACCAGAATAAGCCTCCTCGAGTGTACTCATGCCAAGTATCTTGTCAGGACAACGGTTTTGCACATATACTGCAGTATTACATGCCTCCACCCACAAGTGAAGGGGTAGGCTATGATCATGCAACATTGCCCGAGTAGCACCCACGATCGTTCTATTCTTCCGCTCAGCAACCCCATTCTACGCTGCAGAAGTCCTTGAACTAACCAGAGATGAATTCACCACCATTTTCGCTCCTAAGAGCCTTCACCTTCTTCCCCAATTTCTTCTCGACTAGTGCTTTGAACTCACAGAACTTTGAGTATGTCTCGCTCTTCTTCTGCATGAAGAAGGTCCAACACTTTTGGGAGAAATCATCAACAAAGATCACATAGTACCTATGCTTTGCTATCGAAGCAACTGAGAAAGGTCCACACACGTCTGTGTGAATTCTCTCAAGGATCATCGTGGCGTGACTATCCTTCTCATGAAAGGTGGCTTTCACAAACTTTCCAAAAATACACCCCTTGCACTGATCTAACTATGCAAGAGTGCCTTTAGGAAGCCTAGTAGAAATCTGCTGCAGTATCTTCAAGGTGCCATGGTGAAGGTGGCCCAATCTCCGGTGCCACAGCTCGCCATCATCTCGACTCACCACTCCTTTTTCCTTGCATGCCATTGCTGAGCAACCATCTACATGCAACTGATAAAGGTTCTTGACTCGAACCCCTATCTTCTAGGTTTCTCCAATTGTCTTACTGCACAGGAAAGCCTTTCCCTCGCTGAAAACAACGTCATATCCCTTGTCTTCTAACATCACCACAGAGATAAGATTCTTCTTCAATCCTAGAACATGCATCACTTCCTTCAATACAAAGGTTTTCCAAACTCCCTCTCAAAGGAAATGGTACTGATACCGATCGCACTGTATCTACCAGCATCGTCCATCTTGATGTGCACTCCGAGATCTTTCTCATTCAGATCAGAAAAAAAATATTGATCTCCTGTCATGTGAAAAGATGCACCACTGTCCAAGAACCATACTGATCCCATAGCACTTGATACCAATCATGTGATAAGTGAAAAATCTAGCTCAAACTATGAGGCTAAGGCCTCTCCCACTGTAGACCAAAAACTTGCTTATTTTTCTTCTTCTGTGGACAATTTGTGGCATAGTGTCCGTGCTAGTGACAGTGAAAGCACTTCACCTTGGACATGTCTAGCTACTTGCCTTTCGTACTAGAATGAGAAGCTTTCTTATTCTTCCCCTTCTTTTCTTTGGCAGCCAAAGCACAATTTCCTTCATCAGGTGCCTTTGATGAAGATCCGTCCCTGGTATTCCGCCTGATCTCCTCTTGCACAAGATCCGACCAAAGTCTCTCCCATCCTGGCAAGTTCTCCCAACCATTGACAGAGTCCTGATAGGAATGCCAACTCTTCAAAAGACCAAGTAGAGCCAAGCTCACCAAGTCTTCATCATCGACAGTCACCCCCACACTTCCCAGCTCATCCCAGCATTGGGTGAACTTCGTGAGATACTTGGGTATACTGTCGCCTTTCTCACACTTTATGTTTCTGAGTTTATCCTTGAGTGCTAACTTCCTCTGGTTGCTCTTGCTTTGGAATAGATCTGTCAACACTTTCCACATCAAATATGGATAAGCCTTTTGATGGAGGCTAGACACAATGTGATCCCTCACGCCCTCTAACAGAATCCTTCGACACTTTGCTGTCTTCTTTTGCCAATCCACGACTTGAAAAACATCAGTAGGTTTTGGGACATCTGTATCTATGAACTCCTTCAACCCATTATCATGTAACACTGCCTCCATCCTATCCTTCCATGCAATATAGCTCGAGATGCCCTCAAGGGCATACTCCAATCGCAATCCGTTGAAAGACATTTCAACTTTGACACCAAGAAAACAATGCTGCAAATTCGAATTCCACCAGCTCAAAAATCAACTACTTCCGATCTAAAATTCGTGAGAATGAAGTATTTCTTGTACAGAGATCGACTGTATGGGCATTCATCGGATATCTCACCTTCCAAAAGAAGGATGAATCCATAGGCTACTTGGCCTGATTACAGACTTTGCCTGAAGAAATAAAACGTAGTCACTTCCTAAATAATAGATCTGATGATCAATCCTCGCTTTGATATCCTGTAGAAATCTCTTCCACAAATCAACCTCCTCTAATACCATGTAGAAATTTCATGAATAATATGACACTTATTCACAGAGATTATCCTGATTATACACTATTTGCGGAATCATGCATAATACATAACCTCCTCTACGTTGATCATCAATTTTACAGTATTAAGAAACAATCGCATGCGCAAATTGAAGCATCAATCGCACATATCAACACAGTATGTACCCGAGGAAAGCATAAAGCTGAAAACCTTACAACTATCTGTATATTATATTGATTGATATCATGTAACAGTACACAGTATAATACTAGCTCCACCTGTTACACACAATACATCATAGATCTGAATCAATCATTGCCTCAAATCACCTCTGTTGCTTACCTGCGTCCACTGCGCAATCCTGCATGAGAATACTGATGAATGAATGAACCAAACTCATATTTCCCTTGTGTAACACTACGCAATCCTCATTGGCAATCTCAATCCACTGATTGTGCAAATCACATGCACAACTATAGTCACAACTGACAACTGTCTTGCCCTTTTACTCATCTCTAACACTTGTCTCCACTGAACTGTCTATGCATTGATTTAACTGATGTATTCCTTAGTTGATTCATGAGTTAATAATTAGTGAATTAATTAATAACTAATTCACATCACTCAACATTAGTCTATTTTTCAGTTAGACTGATTACAACTAGTTCAACTAAGTTAAACTAAACACAACTCCATCAACTCTTGATCCAACTCCACAGAACTCAATCACTGAAGTCCTAACTAAATTCCTCCATGCAATAGCTCAAGTTAACCCATAGGAACCATGTATTTCCTTCTGGAAGCTGCATGTGCCACATCTGTAGCTCGAACTGAAGTGCTCCAAGAGAATAAGATAATGTTTATAGCCCAAATATTATTAAGAGCTAATAATATTCGACTGTTCTCTTTTTAGCATGGCAGTCTAAAAATAGACTCCGCCCATATGTCTAAAAATAGAAGTCCATATATTTTTACCAACTTGACCAATCATCCACAAATAGCATCCTGCAACTCATAGACCATGATCCATATGTCTAAAAATAGACTTACGCCAAAAATAGCCTACGGGCCCACTTAGTGAAGGCGACTTCTTTCCACTAAGCTCCATCATCTTGTTGCAATATCAATAGAATTTATTGAAGCATTAGAGTTTTATTTAACTATCAAACATGAAATCGAGCATATCTTCATCAACAAGCCCACTTTCGAGAAATATACTAAGGTAGATGATGTATATAGAAAGATAATAAATATTTCTATACCAACTGATGAAATATGGGATGAGTTATGTGATACCATTGAGTAAAAAAGTTTTATCTCCAACAAGCAAATAGCAAGACAACACTTTGGGGGCCAAGTCATTAACAACTTCCTTGAAGATAGTGCCAACATCTCAAAAGTGTAAGTATTTCTATATTTTTGTAAATTAATTTAGATGTTTCTACAGTCTTATATTTTTGTATAAATAAACAATGACTCGATGTATTAAGGGTTGAAACTTTGCATGCATTTTTCTAAAGAAGAATTGTATCAAGACTGAATTCACTTCACATTAATGAAAGGATTCTGGATTTGCTTCAAACAACTTATTTATTTGCAAGTTTTTCTAAATGTTTTCACTTCATTTTTGTTATTCTACATATATTTTAAGCTTTGTGAAGATAATTAGGTAAGAGAAAATTGAATATCAGTCTATCTTAAAGCCCCATGAAGTTATAACCTATTTTAGGGAATATTTTATTGGATTGTTAGTATTTATAAGCTCCTCTACATTTATAAATTGTCAACCATCTTCATAAGGTTAAATATATTTCGTTGGGTTGTAAACATTGTTTACTTGCATTCTTCCATATGATTAACTAAAATTCAGTCTGGATATTTAGGAAATCGTAGCTTCTTTCAATTATGTTTTTTCATACACTATAAATAAAATTATTGCTCAGGGGTAAAGAATCAACCCTTTCATAGTATGCAATACTAATAAAGTTGATGATTGAGGGTCAGAAACCTGAAGACACTAGTCCTTTGATTACTGAGGATATTAATAATATTAATCATTCATCTATAAAAAAAATTATTGTCTTTGTTCCTTTAAATTAGTCTTCTCAACAAGATCGTGAAGATTCACAAGTTCCAAATTATTAGGCCTTTTCTAAGCTTTTAATTCCAGAATTGAATAGGAAATATGACTTAAGACCTAGGTCAAGGCTTGGTAGACCTCCCAAAAATCCCATTGTAAATTAACCACAAATAAAATCCACTGAATCTCAAACACCAACAATCCAACCATTGAATCAGTCAAATTAAAAAACTTCAATTGATAAAACTTCTTTGACCACTTTTAATGTTGAAAAGGAATTAGAAAGAGTCAATATACCCATTTCTTTATCTAAACTTTCAAAGAATCTAGGATATAAAAATCAAGTTTCTAAATGGATCCAGTCATCTAGTGTTGATGCTGAAGGAGATGTAGTAAGCTTAAAAGATGAAAAACGTTCAGTAGTATTTGGTCCCAACTTAGATATGGTTGATGAAAATATACCACCTTTCTATGTGACTCTAAAATTTCATGATTTCTTGTTATATAACTGCATGTTAGATTTTGGAGCCTCCCATAATTTGATGCCAAAGGTAATCATGGACCAACTTCAATTAGAGGTTACCTGAACTTATCATGATCTATATATTTTTGAATCCAAGAAAGTACTTTGTCTTGGACTTATAAAGGATATAGTGGTCACTTTAGCTCAAATCCTTGTTAAGAGTGTGGTATTAGACATTGTATTCACTGATATCCCTCCTATATTTGCCATGTTATTATCAATTATCAAGATCCTGTTGTACCAAATTAGGAGGAAGTCTTCAAATGGACATGTCTTATGCTACCAATCCTGTATATGGGGGTGAGAATCTCATATTATACAGAGAAGTAAGATTCACAAATATTATTTGGAAATCGTATCAAACAAGAAATCAACCCATTTATGCAGTAGATCAAGACTTTGGATGTTTTGAATTATCATCAAACCTACAAAACACTCGACTTATCATTGAAAACAGTGTAGAAAAAACAAAGACCATTAAGATTGATATTTGGAGATTATACTTTGATGGTTCTTGCTTAAAAGAAGGAGTTGGAACTGGTATTGTACTAGTTTCACTAGACAAAGAGAATATAACTCAATCCTATAAGATTGAATTTGATGTGAAAAATAATGTAGGAGAGTATGAAGCCTTCCTTCTAGGATTGGAATTACACAAAAGCCTTAAGTGAAAAATCTAAATGTAGTAAGTGACTCAAAGCTCATTGAAACAAAACATTGTAGACTTAGATCTTATAGAAATGAGGTATGGGATTCAGTGGATAATTTCTTTCAAGCATTTAACATCATTGTTATTCCAAGGGATGAAAGTATCCATGCAGAATCTTTAGTTGTTTCAGCTAGTTATTTTAAAATTCCTGATCAAATGCTTGTGCAATATCAAATTTGAGTTAAGTATAGATCATCAATTCCTGAAAATCTTAAACATTGGCAAATATTTGATGATGACGAGCAGTTGAAATCCTTTTTTCAAGTAATTTATGAATTTTCAGCCTTATAAATTGAAGAAGAACAGTCGGATAATAATGAGTCGAATAAGGAAAATCAAACTTCACTGTTTGACTCAAGAGTTGGTGATCATAGTATCATTATGTTATCTAACAATTTCATTCCTAAGGGCTTGGTTCCTCTTGGAAAGTTGTTTGACCATAATGATGTTCCTAAAACTCCATTATCAAATTCACCTAAAGAAGATATAGAAGAATGTAAAATTGGAACTTTAGAAGAAAACATAAATATTAAAATCTTTGCATCCTTGCCAATGGAAGTGAAAGGTAAATATTTAGCTCTCCTTAAAGCTTGTAAAGATTCTTTTACTCGGTCTTATAGTGAGTTTAAGAGATATGATACAACTCTCATTGAACATAAAATCCCTTTAAAGTCAGAAGCTAAACCTTTTAAGAAAAAGTTTAGGAGAATTAATCCTATCCTTCTTCCTACCATTAAAAAAGAGCTTAAAAAGCTACTTGATGGTAATATCATAGTTCCATTGAGATATTCTAATTGGGTGGCTAAATTATTTCCAATAAGAAAGAAAAATGGTGAAATCAGACTATGTGTATATTACAGCAACTTAAATAAATAATCTTTGAAAGATAATTATCCACTACCTAATATGAACCAATTGCTTCAAAATTTTTTAGGTGCTAATAGGATTTCTATGCTAAATGGTTTTTTTAGATACAATCAAATCATGGTTAGCCTAGAAGATAGAGAAACGACAACGTTCACAACTCCTTGGGGTACATTTATGTATGCAAGGATGCCTTTCGGATTAACCAATGCTGGAGATACCTTTCAAAGAGCTATGGATTTAGCATTTGTGGGTAAGAAAAATAAATTTGTTGTCTTTTATCTTGATGATTTGATTGTTTTTTCTGATTCTGATCAAAAACATTTAAAGCACTTGAGGAAAGTTTTTGAGAGGTGTAGGAAGTTTGGATTTCTCTTAAACCCAAAAAGACTTTGTTTACAATCAAAGAAGGAAAATTTCTTGGACACATTATTTCTAAGGAAGGAGTGGTCATTGATCCTATTATCACTCAGGTTGTTCCCTGCTTCCTAAAGGGAATATGGCCGAGGTAACCACTGACCAATCTTTTAGCTACAGCTCCTAGCCTACCTGTAACTAGAGAGGGCTCTCTCTTTATAATTTAGCTTTGTTGGTGGATGATTTTAGGCTAGTTATGGTGTGCAGTTTTGTTTGAGTTTGGTGGGTTGGTGAATCTAGATAGAGCTGAGATATAGATCATGGAACAGTTTGGTCCATTGGGCAATGGAGTTGAGGTAGTGTGCTACTGAAGAATGTTTTATGAAGGCAGAGTGTTGTTGCAGAGCCAGATAGGCATATGTGAAGCAATTTACCAAATTTTTTGATGAAGTTATGGAAATAGTGAGTGAAAGGCAACTAAGAATCTTTCACTATGCTAACAAAGGAAAAATGAAAGTATTGCTTAAGAGCAGTTAAGAATTATTAAACAATATTCACAATGATAGAATTAGTTTAGACATGAGCAATCAAGAATTCATATCCATGGCTAATCCA